>JAQHUG010000033.1:7836118-7872707 GCA_028555095.1 Dicrostonyx torquatus | reverse complement strand
ATCTGAGGTCAGCCTGGGTTACATTGTGATATACCTTTTTATGATAAGAAACCAAAAATAGTGTTAATCAACTTCAAACTCCATTTCCAAAATCTTGTTCTGTGATAGTTCCTGCTGAGGTGATTGAATATGGATTGCCCTCACAGGCTCACATATTTAATGAGTAGTCATTAGTGGGTTGCACTATTTGAGAGGGATTAGCGATGTGGTCTTGATGAAAGAAGTGTGTTGCTGTGGGTAAATTTTGGAGTTTCAAAAACTCAACTTAGGCCCAGTGACTACCTCTTCCTGCTGCCTGCAGATTCAGGCCCAAGTATAGAACACTCAGCTGCCATGTCTGCCTGCATACCTCCATTCTCCCCACCATGAAGAGAATGGACTAAGGCTCAGAAACTGTAATCAAGTCCCAGTTAAATGCTTTCCTTTATAAGAGTTGCCATGGTCATGGTGTCTCCTCCCTGCCTAAGACAGATGCTTTCCAAGAAATAACTAAAGGGACAGGAAGAAAAGAATAGAATTTTTTATTATCCTAACATTCTTACACTACTATGAGGCACCATCATGCTCTTTAATAGTAGAATTGAACTAATTGTAAAAGCACATCACAAGTATTAAAAAAAAGAATTTCTATGCCAAGTAATAAGAGACAACAAAAGCACATAACATCTTCAATTAAAAACATAGAAGGATACGAAGAAAACTGGCACTGTCTCTTTCTTGAGAACCAATCCCTGAGGCTCCTTCCTTGCACTGCGCCTTCCCCCAGGATTATGCCTTCTTTGAATTCCACTCACCATCCACTCCTGGCCTTCCTTTTCCCACTCCTTGCTGCATCCCAGCCTCCCATACCAGTAGGCATTCCCCCTGAACACACCAGCCAAGCAGGAAAGTAAACCAGGCAACATACAACCATCACACTCTCTGATAATCCAGGAGAAATCAAAAACCAAAGAGCAAAATATCTACCCAACAAAGACAAATTTATAAATAAGAACTATAATCATCCCAAATCAAGCTGCCTAAATACCAGACTAAGTTCATAATCAGTAATAGCTAGGCCAATATGTTGACACTAGAGTCCATCTATCTGACCATAGCAGGTCATCATACTGAATATTTGAACATATCTGAAGCAAAGTAAAAGACCTAAAAACTAACTATATGAAGATGATAGATGTCCTTAAGGAGGAAATGAATAAAATATTTTTTTAAAAAAATCCAGGGAAACACAGTGGAGGGAAAGGAATAAATCCCTTGAAGAAAGTTAAAACAACACACACACACACACACACACACACACACACAGTTGATAAAATAAACAGTTGATGGACAAGAATAAAATTGTTCAAGACCTGAAAGTAGAAATAAAAGTAATAAAGAAACCCAACCTGAGGGAATTCTGCAAATTTAAAGTTTAGGAATTCAAACAGAAACTACAGAGACAAGTTTCACCAACAGACTATAAGAGATGGAAGACAGACTCTCAGGCATTGAAGACACAATAGAAGAAATAGTTATATTGGTCAAAGAAAATGTTAAATCTAAAAAATTCTTGACACAAAGAAATCAGGGACACCATGAAAAGACCAAACCTAAGGTTAATTACACCCATGTAAACACAGAAAACAATCTCACCTAAGGTTAATTACACCCATGTAAGCACAGGAAACAATCTCACACCAGCAAAATCAAAAGAAAGGACACACACAAACACATCACCACACCACTACTGCAATGACCACCAGAAAAATAACAGGAACCAACAATCATTGGTCATTTATATCTCTCAATATCAATAGTCTCAATTCCCCAATAAAAAGACGCAGATTAGTTGAATGGACACAAAACAGGATTTATCTTTCTGCTGCATTCAAGAACCACATCTAAACATCACAAATAGATATACCTCAGAGTACAGAGTGTGAAAAAGATTTTTCCAGCAAACCACCTAAGAAACGAGCTGATGTAGCCTAGTACCAAATGGTTTTAGAGCAGAATTCTAGCAGACATTCAAACAAGAGCTAACACCAGTACTCCCCAAATTATTCCAAAAAATAAAAATAAAAAGAGCATTACCCAACTCATTTTATGAGGTCACAGTCACCCTGATACCCAAACCAAATAAAGACTCAAAAAAGAAAGAGAAAATAAAAGGGGCAGTGGTGGAGCACACTTTTAATCCCAGCGCTCGGGAGCAGAGGCAGGCAGATGTCTGTGAGTTCAAGGCCAGCCTGGTCTACAAGAGCTACTCCCAGGACAGGCTCCAAAGCTACAGAGAAACCCTGCCTCAAAAAAAAAACCAAAAGACAGAAAGGAAGGAAGGAAGGATTACAGTCCATTTTTTCATAAACATAGATATAAAAATACTCAATAAAATACTTAGGAAATCCAAGAACACATCAATAATATCATCCAACATGATGAAATAGGTTTCATCCCAGAAGTATAGGGATGGTTCAAACTTATGAAAATCAGCCAATCATATAAACAAATTAGGAGAAAAAAAACTACATGATCATTTCATTAGATTCTGCAAAGCTTTTGATAAAAACCAACATCCCTTCATTAAAAGGGTCTTGGAGAGATAAGGGATATGAGGGAAATATTTAAACATAATAAAGGCAATTTACAGCAAGCCTATAGCCAATATCAAATTAAATGGATAGAAACTCAAAGCAATTCCAATAAAATCAGGAACAAGGAAAGTTTCTCCACTCTCTGTACACATACTCAATATAGTACTTGAATTCCTAGCTAGAGCAATAAGACAACTGAAGGAGATCAAGGGGATACAAATAGGAAGGAAGAAGTCAAAGTATCTTTATTTTCAGATGATATGATTGTATATATAATGAGTCTAAAAATTCCACCGAGACTCCTATAACTGGTAAATGCTTTCTGCAAAGTATCTGGATACAAGATTAACTTAAAAAATTAGTAGCCCAGCTATATATAAATGATAAATGGACTGAGAAAGAAATCAGGGGAAAATAACATTCACAATAGCCTCAAATAGTAAAGAATGTCTTGGGGCAACTCTATTCAAGCAAGTGAAAACCTTGTATAACAAAAACTTGATATTTTTGAAGAAAGAAGTTGAAGAAGATATCAGATGACACAAAGATCTCCCATGCTCATGAATTGGTAGGATTAACATAGTAAAAAATGGTCATCCTACTAAAAGGAATCTACTGACTCAATGCAATCCCCATCAAAGTCCCAACACAATTCTTTACAGACTTTGAAAAGACAATATTCAACTTCATATGGAAAAACAAAAAACCCAGGATAGTTAAAACAATCCTGCACAATAAAAAAAACTTCCTAAAGTATCACCATCCCTAATTTTAAGTGAGAGTAATAAAAAAAAGCATGTTTATCAATGGAATCCAACCAAAGACCCAGAAATAAATCCATAGTCCTATGGACACCTGATTTTTGCTAAAGAAGCCAGAAATACACACTGGAAAGAAAGAAAGCATCTTCAACAAATGGTGCTGGTCTAACTGTATGTCAGCATGTAGAAGAAGGCACACACATTTTGAAGTAAAAGGAAATACACTGGTATTTTTATCTTGGGAGAAGTCAATTTGCTTTCATGCTGATCAGTCTGCTTAGGAACTGTGGTTCTGGTGAAGCAGAACTCAGACTAGAGTTCCACCACTTTTAGCTAACAGGCCGGCCTGTCTCACCGTTGAAATGGTTATTTCATGGACTCTGCTCCTTATTCTGCCCCTCTTTCCATGGGTAGCTTCCAACAGCTTTACTTGAAATGCTTTAAGACAGAATCCATAGTCTATAACACCAATCCATAAGTTGATCTGCATCCAGGCCTCCTTGTCCCTCTTTCCCTTATTGTAACAGAGGACTGTCCCTTCCTTCCTGAGTTCAGTGCCTCCACTTTACTCTGGATCCTTCTACTTCCCTTCTCAGAGATTTTTCTCATTTTTGTTTGTTTGCTTGCTTGCTTGAATTTGTGTTTGTTTGTTTGTTTTTGTTTTTTGATACGTGTCAATCTTAAAGATGGGACAAGGAAGACGTCTTAGTAAAATATTTCTTTTCAGGGAGTCACACGTCCTCATATACATGACAACGACTAATAGAATAATCCATTCCATGGAATATTTGTAGAAAACCTTCTTATTAAAAATAATCAGCTTTATGGCTTTTTTGAACAAATTCCCTATGGTTGGATGCCTTGATGCAGGGAGGAGGAGCTTGGTCTTGCCCCAACTTGATATGCCAGGCTTTGTGACTCCCCATGGGAGGCTTGCCCTTTCTGAGGAGTGGATGGGAATGGGGGGGTTAAAAAAAGCGGTGGGGGAGGAAACATAAGGAGAGAAGGAAGGGAAAACTGGTTGGTATGTAAAATAAATAAAAAATTGAAATTAAAAAAAGTTTTAAAGTATGATTGTTAAAGTGGCCATGTTAGCCTGAAACAAATGTGTAATTTCAGAGTTAGGAGACTGAAGCAGGGGGATTATTATAATCCAATGTTAGGCTGAAAGATAGTTTCATTTCCCAAAAATCTCAGAATGTCACACTCACCAGTCCCTTTTGGTGCCAAAATAGTGATGGAGATCAGTAACCTCAAAGCCGAAGTCTTCCACAAAGCATGCATCTGGAGTGGTTTCTAGTTAACACAAATCACCATGAGCGAATCTGTCCCTCGAGGTCAACTTTGAGCTCAGTTCGCCAGATTAAGGGTGACTTTTCCTCCTCATTTTGCCTATTTTATCTTCATCTTCATTCTGTGTGCTGTTGGATGATTAAGCCTGCACAGGTAGATTGGCAGTGATGTTTGCTGAGTGGTGAAGAGAGAAGCCAAAGCTTAGCGTATTCTCTAATTATATTAAAACATTGAGATATATTTTATGGCAATACCTCTTTTAATGCAATATTTTAATTTAATTTTATATGTTGTTTCTATTTTAGCTATACATTTTTTCCACCTCCTTCCTTCCTCGGTTCTCCCCTTCTACCTGGCACCAGCCCCAAAACTTCCAATTTACTCAGAAGATCTTGTCTTTTTCTCCTTCCTAGGCAGATCCATGTATGTCTTTCTTAGGGTCCTCTTTGTTATCTAGAGTCTCTGGGTTTGTGGACTGTAGGCTGGTTATTCTTTGCATTATGTTTAAAAACAACTTATAAGTGAGTACAAATTATAATGGTCTTTCCGAGTCTGGGTTACTTCACTCAGTATGTTTTTTTTTTCCTAATCCCTTCCATTTACATGCAGATTTCAAATTTTTCATTGTTTTTACCACTGAGTAGTACTCCATCGTGAAATTGTAACACATTTTCCTTATCCATTCTCCCATTGAGGGGCATCTAGGTTGTTTCCAGGTTCTGGTTAATATGAATAATGCTAACATGAACATAACTGAGCAAATGTTCTTTGCTATGATTAAGCATCCTTTGGGTATATGCCTGAGTGGTATTACTAGGTCGTGAGGTAGATTGGTTCCCATCTTCTGAGAAATTGCCATACTGATTCCCGAAGCAGNAACACAAAGAAAAGAATTAAATATTCAGTACAAAAGATAGGTTTACAGAAATTTCAACCACAAAAGGTACAAATCAGGAGAGATCAATTACAAACTCTTAAAGATTTTCAAAAATTTCTGGGACATATGACTGGCTATCGCCCACATTTGGATTAACAACTCAAGAACTAAGAAATTTATTTCAAACCTTATGAGGGTAGTCTGAAATGAGATACAAAAGGAAATTATAACATTAAGCATAGGTGCATTTGGGTCTGGATAAAAGAGAGAGAGAGAGAGAGAGAGAGAGAGAGAGAGAGAGAGAGAGAGAGAGAGAGAAGAACAGGGTGCATATTCGGAACACTTAGATCAAGAGCTGGATTGTATTCTGGCTATTTTACCATCTACTTATTTTCCTACAGGAATTCTTATGCAGAAAGAAGATAATATCCTAGAAAGGAAAAAAGAGTAAAAAATTAAAGACCTAAGTAGAAAAGTTTTCTGAATTGATTCTGAATGGAAAAATTGAGATGTTGACAAATAGTAGGAAGAGACAAAGAAGGAATTGGGGTACCTTTTGCCAATGTTTGGTAGCCTCATTGTGGGCAGAAAATGCACACTGGAAGGAGCTTGCAATAATTTCTTGGGAGAAATTAGCAACAAATATCCTCAAAGAAAAAGACTTCAGCTTATAAAAAGAACTAATTATATACTCCCTCATGTGAAAAAGATAACATTATTTTGGAGCCTCTACATTCTATACTGATACAAATAAATAAGAAATATGGGTTTTATATCAGGGAAATTAAGTAAAGTGGCTCAAAGCCCTTATGATTTAGTTCAGAAATCAGAATTATATGCTATCCTCATGGTATTATTACATTTTCCAAAATCTCTTAATATAATTACTGACTTTCAATAAGCAGAAAAAGTTGTTTTACATAGTGAAATTGCTGAGCTTATTTCTGATTATTCAGGATTAACTTTTTCAATATATCCAGAATTTAATGAAGAACAATAAATTCATAATGTTTAGTGCTTTCAGTAACAGCGATACAGCAATTTATCATATAATCCTGCTTGTCTTGGAAACCCAGTCTAGGAAAATGCCAGTTCTTTAGTCTCAATCTTAATTACCAGTATCAACTCTCATATCACAAAGCATACAGTAATATGTATATCTATATATCTAGATAGATAGATAGATAGATAGATAGATAGATAGATAGATAGGTAGATAGATAGATAGATAGATCCAGGTTCAGGCTGAGTTTCAGATGAGTAAATAGACAGTCAGCCAAGCAGGCTGTGTCAACAGTAGGGGAATAAAGAGATTCAAAGGTCAAAGGACAGTGAAGAGTTCCCTTGTTGGTCATTAATGCACACCCCATGTGTCAGATAACAGATTAGCTTGTGGTCACATGTTGAAGGCTAGGTTAGCATCACTGTAAAGTTCAGGTGAGGACTTCATACACTTTCCTTGGTTTAATGTGTTCTATAAATTCATGGATCTGGTTTCTCTGATATGGTTTTAATTGCTCATATGTTTATGTCTCAGTTCCAGAATTAACTTTGTTATTTATTCAATTACAACAAGTAATCAGAAATAGAAATCATCTTTTGTATATAACGTGTATCAGATCCCATACAGGTCTACCAGGTCCTCTAGCACAACATAATGATGAAATTGATCAGCTATAGGTAGGAAATATGATATAAGTCTAAGAATTTCATAAGAAATACACTGTTAACAACAAAGGTTTAAGGAAAGATTTTTCTATCACTTGGAAAATAAGTCAAAGAAACTACTTGTTCTTTGTATAATCAAACTTCATTACATGCAGGAAGTAACCCAAAGGGTACTCAATGAATGCTATTTGGCAAATGTATCTGTTTCATTATTCAGAGTCTGAAAAATGAAAATATGTTCACCATAACCTAGATACACTTACAGGATTTCAATTGGCAACTAATTTAAGCTCTTAAAAGGCTGATTCTGTAATAACACTCGTATTAGAAATCATGGCCATTATGGGAATACATGTAATAATTAAGACTGACAAAGCACCAGCATATGTGTCTAGTTAAATGAAATAGTGTTTTGTATATTACAACATCAAGCATATTGCAGTGTACTACACAATCATATAAACAAGCAGTTATAGAAACATCTAATCCCACTTTAGAAGATATGCTTAATACACAGAAAGTGGCAATAAAGACCCCCAGAGCTAGATTACACAGTACTTTATTGGTTTTAAAAAATGTAAATGCTAATGAACAAGGAATAAGAGCAGTAGACAGACATTAGTTAATAACAAAATAACTGCTGATTAAGTCAGCCTGTACATTTTAAAGATATGTTGACCTCAGAATGGAAACCAGGATATGTTATGTTGGAAAGGACTTTCGCTTTTGTTTCTATGGGGGAAGAAATGCTAGGGATACCATCAAGATTGATAAAGCTTATATTCAAACAGGAGAAACTTCTTTTTTTTTTTGGCTTTTTCTTTGGAGCCTGTCCTGGTACTTCCTCTGTAGCCCAGGCTGCCCTTGAACTCACAGAGATACACCTGTTTCTGTCTCTTGAGTCATGAAATTAAAGGCATGTTCCACTACCACACAGTGACACTTCTTGATTAGCTTCATCAAACAGCCTAGTCATTCAATCTAAACTAACTTCTAAACTAATAAATGCCTTCATTTCATCAGATAAGAAAATAATAATAATAAAAATGACTTTTATTATTAAAATACAACACTTTTTCTGTTGCTCAAGTGCTACTTTGTTTTAACAAAGATATAACCTAACAAAAAAGGAACTCCCCAAAGTTAGAATTGGGAAAGGGTTTTGTTTTGGATTTTCCAGGAGAATAAAAGCATCCTACTAAGGAAACTGAAGATCACTGGACACATGAGACATCTGAGAAAGAAGGATGGATCATCTAGAGAAAAATGTATCAAGAAAAAGAATAAAACTGGCCTAATAGTAGAGCAAACTTCTAACAGGATAATATTTCATAAATCTTCACAAATATTTGTTTCTGCCACTCTTTATAAACATAAGTGTAGGAGGGTCCGTCTTTATTTCTGTGCTTTGATTGGTTAAATAAAAAAGCTGCCTGGGCCATTTGATAGGGCAGGACTTAGATAGGCGGGGAAAAGAAAAGAGGACGCTGGGAAGAAGACTGGGTCAGAGCCAGTCGCCATGAAGCTCCTGCCGCAGATGGAAGTACCGTAGATCCATCCGGTAAGTCACCCACCTCGTGGTGACATACAGACTTTTATAATGGGTTAGTTTATGAGGTGAGGGCTAGCCAAGAAGAGGCTGGTGATGATGGGCCAGGCAGAGTTTAAATGTATATAATTTTCATGTTGTTATTTCGGGCATAAGCAAGCAATCAGCAGCTGAGCGGGCCAGCGGCTGGGGGCTGAGAGCTGGGTGCTGGGAACACAACCCCCACCTCTCCTCTATTTACAAGACGTAAGAGTCAAATGGTCTATTGATAGTCCCAATTTAATTAAAAATCAAAGACAGCTTGGGGGTTGGAGGATGGCTCTCTCCTTCTCTAAATACAAGCAAGATTGTTAAAGGAAAAACCAAAATCTCTTGTCTCGTGTCAGAAGAGCCACCTGATACGGGATAGAAGAAAGCCAAAATTAAGAGACTATTCTATTGTCACTAAAGCATAAATATTACTTCTAAAGTTTTAAGATTATTATACACATAGTAATTTTATATATAATATGTAGCATTATTGATATATGATATATGTAGAGTTAATGTAGCATTACATAATTTTATCTATTACCTATTATATATTTAATAATATTTAAAGTAATATGCAATAATATATATATATATATATATATTTAACCTTCTGTCATGATATTAATAGTCATATAGAGTACTAGTTAATTCTAGAATTAGGTTTCAACTAGCTTCCTGTTCACAATTTCAGGCTGAATCTGAATCAGGTAACTAGGAATTAAGTTTGTGCACCCTGGATATACTTAATAGATTGTGGCCCTTTAACATCTCTGAGATCTCCTGCATATATTTAAAAAGTTTAAGTTTTCTGCAGTGAGCCATTCCTAACAATGATCCTTGAAGTTAGTTTAGTAAAGAAACTCAGAAAATAAGTAAAAGGTATGTAAGACTGAGTGACATAAAAGCTTAAAATGGTTATCTAAGAAGATGTTTTGAGGTCTAAAAAGATAGTTTTGGGTCAGTAATGCAAGTTAGGATAGAAAGTGAATTAGAAACAAAACTTTGAACTCACCAAAATAGGATAAGTAATAGAGTAGTTTCTCTGAATTTGCCAAATACAATGGACTGAAAATTTTGAACATAATCCTCAACTTGATAATTGCTCTTATTGTATATGGTTTTATCACATTAGAGTTAATAACCTTTGTTTTTATTTAGACAAAAAGGAGGAATCTATGGGGAATATTCAATTACACTGTGAACCCCAAGTTTTCATTTGCATTGATTAAGTAAAAGTAACCATGGGTCAGGAGCCTGAATTAGCAACTAGTTGACAGAAAGTAATCATAGAGCATCAGAGGACAAGCAGGAGAGAGAGAACACAGGAAGTAGTAGGGACAGATTCCAAGTGGCATGGCTTTTTTATGTTTGGGCAGAGAAGGACTTGTGTTTTTTGAAAATGCCAGCAAGGAAAAAGAGGTAGACAGCTGCAACCCAGCCTCTCTGAGCTAGCAGTTTTTCAGTCCAGCCTTTGAATCTTCATTCTTATTTATAAATAGAATGATAGAGATTTAGTTAAAGCTACCTTTAGTAGCAGCAACAAAACCAGTGCCTCTGGGAACAGGATTTCTGCCAGGCTGTGCCATGAGCGGCCAAGCTGCTGCTAGAGAAGCAGGCCAGTAACCATGGAGCTGCAACTGCTGGCTCAATGTCAGTAGACTAAAGCGCAGCTGTTGTGCTGAAGTTAAAACAACAGTTATCCTAATTAAAGCAATTTGGTCTAATAATGAACACCATACAGGAATATATACACATTAGAATACTACTCAGCGGAAAAAAACAATGACATCTTGAATTTCGCATGCAAATGGATGGAAATAGAAAACTCNCGGGAACAAGGGGAGTAAATGTAAATTTTTCTTTTAACAATAAAAAGAAAAAAAGAAAAAAAAAGAAGTGGTCTCCTGCACCTGTGTGTTCAAGGCGACTTCCAACTTTCTCTCCTATGAGGTTCAGTGTGGTTGGTTTTATGTTGAGCTTTTTGATCCGTTTGGACTTGAATTTAGTGCATAGAGATATATATGGATGTATTTGTATTCTTCTACATGTCAATGTCCAGTTATGCCAGCACCACTCAGTGAATATGTTTTCATTTTATAATTTTAGCTTCATTATCAAAAATCAGGTTTTCATAGGTGGGTGAGTTGAAATCCAGATCATCGATTTGAATCCATTGATCCTCCTGTCTGTTTTTATGACAAATACCAAGCTGTTTTCATTACTGTAGCTCTACAATAAAGTTTGAAGTCAGGGATGATGATGCCTCCAGAAGTTCCTTTATTGTACAAGATTGTTTAAGCTATCCTATTTTTTTTTAATTTTCCATATAGAGTTAAGTATTGTTCTTTGAGGTCTGTGAAGAATTTTGCTGGGATTTTGATGGATATTGCATTGAATCTATAGGTTGCTTTTGGTAAGATTGCTATTTTAACTATGTGAATCCTATCTATCCATGAGCATAGGAGATCTTTGTATTTTCTGATGTCTTCTTTGATTTCTTTCATCAAAGATTTAAAGTTCTTGTCATACAGTTCCATCACATGTTTGATTAGTTACACCAAAATACTTTATTGTATTTTTGGCTATTGTAAAGGGGGATATTTCTCTGATTTGTTTTCAGTACATTTATCATCTGTATATAGGTAGGAGGGCCCTGGTATTTTGAGTTAATCTTGTATCCTGTTACTTTACTGAAGGTGTTTATCAGTTGTAGGAGTTCCAAGGTAGAACTTTTGGGGTCAGTTATGTATACTATCATATCATCAGCAAATAGTGAAAGTTTCCAATTTGTATCCCCTTGATCTCCTTTTTTTGTATTATTGCTCTAGTTAGAATTTCAAGTACAATATTGAATAGATATGGAGAGAGTGGACAGCCTTGTCCTGTTCCTGATTTCAGTGGGATCTCTTTGAATTTCTTTCCATTTAGTTTAATGTTGGCTGTTGGTTTGTTGCATATTTCCTTTATTGTGTTTAGGTATGTTTCTTGTGTCCCTGCTTTTTCCAAGACCTTTATTATGAAGGGGTGTTGAATTTTGATGAAGACTTTTTCAGCATCTAATGAGAAGATCATGTTGTTTTTTATTTCAGCTTGTTTATATGGTAGATTACATTGGCATATTTTCATATACTCATCTATCCCTGAATCTATGAAATGAAGCCTACTTTGTAGCACAATTAATAAAACTCAGAGACAGATATTGGGGTCCAACCTGAAGGTCAGAAAAGCAAAACAAGGCACTGGCTCTGTCCAAAAAGGTGATCCTGCACTCCAGGAATCTTAGAATGAGACTGTATGTGAGAGCTGTCTCCTCCTGTCCTATATTCCTCTTTAGTATTAGGATTAAAGGCATGCATCACTACCACCTGGTTTCTATAGTAAGCTAGTGTGACTATTGGAATTAAAGGTGTGCGTCACCACTGCCTGGTCTGTAAGGCTAATTCGCGTGGCTGTTTTACTCTCTCAGACAAACTTTATTTATTAAAGTACAAATGAAATATCACTACAGTATGTATTCTTGGATTCAGTTTGCCAGCATTTATTGAGTATTTTTACATAAATATTCCTGATGGAGTTTGATCTGTAATTCTCTTTTTTAGTTGTGTCTATGTGTGGTTTGTGTAACAGAGTAACTGAAGCCTCATAAAAAGTTTGGCAATGTTCCTTCTGTTTCTATTGTTTGGAACAATTTGAGGAGTATTGGTATTAGTTTTTCTTTGAAAATCTGGTAGAATTTGGTATTGAAACCATCTGGTCCTGGGCTTTTTTGGCTGAGAGACAGTGATGACTGTTTCTATTTCCTTAGCAGTTATATATCTATTTAATTTGCTTAACTGGTTTGATTTAATTTTGGTATGTAATACTTTAAAATGCCCATTTCCTTTAACTTTTCCAATTTTGCTGAATACATGTTTTTGAAGTATGATCTGATGATTCTCTGGATTTCCTACATGTTTGTTAGTCCCACTTTTCATTTCTGATTTTGTTAATTTGGATATTCTCTCTGTCTTTCTGTTAATGCGGATGAAGATTTATCTATTTTGTTTCTTTGTATTTTGATTATTTGTATTGTTTTCTTTGTTTCTATTTTGTTGATTTTAGCTCTCAGCAGTTGATTGTTTCCTGTCATCTAGTCCTTCTGGGTGAGTTTGCTTCTTTTTGTTCTAGGCCTTTTAGGTGTTTTGTTAATTTGCTAGTGTTGGATTTTCCAGCTTCTTTATGTAGGAATTTAGTGCTATGAACTTTCCTCTTAGCACTGCTTTCATTGTATCCCATAAATTTGGGTATATTGTCCTGCAGCATGAATAATAAAAACCCAGAAACAGATATTGGGATTCAACCTGAGAACCAGAACCAAGCCACTAGAAAAGTCTTACCTCTACCAAGGTTGGGTGACCACAGACTAAGCAGACTAAGCAAACAGAGCCTCTCTCTCCTCACATTTTATATTCTCTCAAGTGTTGGCATTAAAGGCATGACTCCCTAGTACTGGGATTAAAGGTGTGAGCCGCCACCACCTGGATATGTTTCAGCATTGATCTTGTGTAGCCCAGAGTGGACTTGAACTCACAGAAATCCATCTGCCTCTGTCTCCTAAATACTGGGATTAAAGGTGTGTGCCACACTCTAGTGGCTTAGCTTTGCCCTTCTGATATTTAAGCAAGCTTTATTTATTAAAACACAAATAAACTATCATATATTATGCAGTCATTTTCATTGAATTTTAGAAAGACTTTACTTTTTTTTTTATTTCTTCTTTGACCCAGTGCTTATTCAGTTGAGCACTGTTGAGTTTTCATGAGGTTTTGGGCTTTCTGAAATTAGTGTTGCTAAATGCTAACTTTAAGACATGATAGTTCAATAAGACAGTGGGGTTTATTCCAATTATTTTTCTTTTCTTTTTTTTTTTAATCTGTTGAGATTTGCTTTGTTACCAAGTATGTGGTAGATTTTGGAGAAAGATCCATGAGACGCTGATAAGAAACTACATTCTTTTGTGTTTGGGTAAAATGTTCTATAGATGTCTGTTAAGCCCATTTGAGTCATAACATTGTTAGATCCATTATTTCTCTGTTAAGCTTTTATCTGGCAGACCAGATCTAGTGGTGAGAGTGGAATGTTGAATTCTCCCACTATTAAAGTGGCTTGATGTGTGGTTTAAGTTTTAGTAATGTTTCTTTTACATATGTGGGTACCCTTGTACTTGAGGCATAGATGTTCAGAATTGAGACTTCATCTTGATGGAATTTCCATTGATGAATATGAAATGACCTTCTACATCTCTTTTGACTAATTTTTGTTGAAAGTCTATTTCATTTGATATTAGGATACCTACCCCAGCTTGTTTCCTAGGTCCATTTGATTGGAAAATTTTATCCCAACACTTTACTCTGAGGTAATATCTGTCTTTGTAGTTGAAGTCTGGTTTTGTGTGTAGCAGAAAAATAGATTCTCTTTTCGTATCCAGTCTGTTAGTCTGTGTCTATTTATAGGCAAAATGAGTCGATTGATAATAAGGGATATTAATGACCAGTGCTTGCTAGTTCCTGTTATTTTTGTTTTGGTTTTGGTTGGTGGTTGTGTGTGTGTGTGTGTGTGTTTCTCTTCTTTGGGATTTGCTGGTTTAGGATTATCTATTTCCTGTGGTTTCGTGGATGTAGCTAACTTACTTGAGTTGGAGGTTTCCTTCAAGTACTTTTATTTAGGACTGGATTTGTGGATAGGTACTAATTAAATGTAGTTTTCTCTGTCTGTGTTGATTGAAAGCTTTTCTAGATATAGTAGTCTGGGTTGACATTCATGGTCTCTTAGTGTCTTCATAATGTCTGACCAGGACCTTCTGGTTTTTCTTGTTTCTATTGAAAAGTCAGGTGTAATTCTGATAGGTCTGCCTTTATATGTTACTTGGCCTTTTTCCATTGCAACTCTTAATATTCTTTCTTTATTCTGTATGATAAGCTTTCTGGTTATTATGTGACAAGAGGACTTTCTTTTTTGATTAAGTCTATTTGGTGTTCTGTATTGGGATTTTCAGGTCTTGCTGTTGTAGAACCACTGGTTTGTGGTTGTAATGTATGCTCTTTAGGTTCTTGAGTGTGCTCTTACCCTGTTGTCTATCCATCTCTTACTCCAATCTGAACAGGTAGAGCAGATAGAGACATGGGGTCCCCTTTACTCCAGTTGGAGTAGTTGGGAACTGTGGCTCCACTGATTTAGGGTTAGGGTTAGTGTTAGGGTCTTTCTTCCTGGTGTTGGCAGGGTTGAAACTAAGACTCTGGTGGTCAGATAATTTCTGGAGTCCATTGCTGTCACTTCTCATCCCAGTGGCATGGCCCACCCACCACTGCTACTCAGGCCACTTGGCAGTCTAGCCTGGCATACCTCAGTACTGCTCACACTTCTCCTACAGTATTCTGGTCTTAATGCAGTCTTTTTAAAAGGAGAAACCATATACTGGAAAAATGAACAAAAATTGTGTATACAGCTGATGAATCTGTACATCTATGTCAACTTGGACAGGCATTTGCAAAATTTCCAAACCACGGGCCTGACATTTTCCTACTCAAAATTTCTGACATGTTCTTCGTTAGTTTTCCTTCTCAAGAAGCAAACACAGCTCTAACATCTAACAACATTTGCCTATTTTTTCAGTTACTGAGTTCCACATAAGTGAAATGGTTTAGTGAATTCAACCTTTCACACTGGTTTAGACTCACCAAAGAATACATCACAATTCATTCATCAGTTTCTCTGTGAAATTAAACTACTTTATTTTGATATATATAGTTTCTATGAGAAATCTTGATTTGCACGTACTTTTTGGTTTCTATGGCACACATTTTCTTGGATATATACCTAAAAATAAATGTGATGGATCATAGACTAGTGTGACTTTAAACAAATCCTTCCTGCCACAGGTTAATTTATCTGTCTACCCTCCTTTTTAATTTAAAATTGTGTTCCAATATCTGAGATTATGGTCTTATTTTTAAACGACATCATTTCACCTATAATTAGTTAAAATGAAACTATATAGGTTTGGAATAGATTGGGCCCTAGTCCAGTGTAACTGGTATCCATTTGAAGAGAAGAATGGGCATAATCATGCCTATAGAGAAATGTCATGTGAGGCCAATGGCAAATTGTTTTAAGAATCAACAAAGATTGTCAGCAGACCCCCACAAGCTAGAAAACAGGCAAGGACCAGATTCTTTCCAGTATTATAAGATGTAGAGTCCTGTGATGACAAACCACAGTACAAAGACACTTGGGGATTCAAAAGGCTCTAACTTATTTACTTGTTTACAGTTCTAAGAAAGAGAAAGCTGGTGTACACAGTCACGAAGGCCTTGTGCCCAACAACAGAGGGATCTATAGGGGATGGCTCATGTTCAAAAACAAGGGGTAAGGATGGGGATAGAAATCTGGGTTTGTTTCATTTGAATAGCCTCACAAAACCTCAGCATGGTTGTCTGTATGCCAGTATTTGCCCCCTTTTGTGAAAAATAGATTCTTTTTTCATACAGTATATCCTGATTTCAGTTTTTCTTCCCTCTACTCCTCCCAGTTCCTCATCACCTCCACTCACAACCAGATCCACTCCCATTCTGTCTCTCATTAGAAAAAAAACAGACTTCTAAGATATAAACATAACAAAATAAAATAATAAGATAAATCAAAAACCATCACACTGAAGCTAAATAAGGAAATCAACAGAAGGAAGAGTCCTAAAAGAAAGCACAAGAATCTGAGACCTACTTATTCACATGCTCAGGAGTCCCATGAAATACTAAACTGAAAGCTATCATATAAACACAAAAGACTTGGTGCAGACCTCTGTAGCCTTGTGCTTGCTGCTTGAACCTCTGTTAGGTCATGTGATTATTTAGCTGATTTAGAGCCCAGAGTCCTTCCACTCTTTCCATTTTCTCTTTAGCAGGGTTCCCTGAGCACTAAGGAGAAGGATTTAATAGAGGCATTCTATTTAGAGTTGTGTGTTCCTAGGTCTCTCTTTTTTTTTTTCTCTCTCTCTCTCTGTGAGTGTGTGTGTGCCTGTGTGTGTGTGTGTGTGTATGTGTGTGTACTGTCTGTAGGTTTCTGTATTTTTCCCAACTGCTGCAGGAAGAATCTTCTCTAATGATGTCTGAATAAAGCACTGATCTATGAGTGCTAGAGAATATCATCAGGAGTCATTTTATTGTGACTTTGTTTTATAGACCAGTAGTACTTGGTTTTACCTAGGGATCTGGTCTACCTAGTCTCTGGTTCTTGGTCATCCACGCAATGTTAGGTATTAGTTCCATCTCATGGAGTGCACCTTAAGTCAAATCAAACATTGGTTATTTACTCCCACAGGCTTTATGCCATCATTGCCCTAGCATGTTTTGTAGGCAGGACAGATTATAGATCAAAGGTTTGGTGGTGGTTGGACTGGTGCTTAGCTTTCTCTTTTGGTAGCCTACAGATTACCCTCCTATACCTGACACTAGAATGTGGGGGTAAAATGTCTGTGTGGGCACTAGTTCAACCTCTCCAAGTTCAATGAGCTACCTGGGCATTTTCTTCAGCAATGGGTCCTTGCTGTCAGTTTGTGGAGAGCAGCCTATTATCCTGGCAATGGTCCGGATTGTTTGGGAATTTCCAGGGGGCCACTTTGGCCAACAACTCAATTAAATGTAACCTATCCCCTGTACTGAAAACTTCATTTAGTGACAATAGATGGCCAGTTGGGACTCTCCCTCATTATTTGGAGACTTCATTAGGATAACCTTCATACATTTTAGGAAGTTTCCACAATACTAGGCTTTCAAACCAACCCTAAAACTATGAATTATAGCCTGGTTGTGTTGTATCCAATTTCTGGCTATTGTGAATTTAGCAGCAATGAACATGGTTGAGCAAGTATCCTAGTCACAGGATAAAGTGTCCTTTGGATATATGCCCAAGGTGATTCCTCCATTGAAGAACATATAAGAAAAATGTGGTACACTTACACAATGGAGCATTACTCAGCTCTCTTTTAAAGAAAAAAAACTGACATCATGAGATTTGCAGGCAAATGGGTAGAGGTAGGAAAAAAATCATCCTGAGTAAAATAACCCAGACTCAGAAAGATGTATATGGTATATATTTGATTCACTCATATGTGGGTATTAGAAATTAAATAAATAGGAACCAAGCTATAATCCAAAGACCTAGAGAGATTAGGTATAGAGGAAAATGTTGTCTGAGGTTTCTGTTTTACCCGGTTCCCACAGTCGTTAAGTCCCAAAGAAATCTCACAGATTCATTAGTTATAAATTGATTGGTCTAGTAGCTCAGACTTCTTAATAACTCTTATAACTTATATTAGCAGATAATTCTTGTCTATGTTAGCCCATGTGACTCAGTAACTTATTTGGCAAGGGAGTCACATCTTGCTTCTTCTGTGGCTGCATCATGACTGCAGAATGGGACTTCCTTCTTCCCAGAATTCTCTTTTTCTCATTGCCCTGCCTCTACTTCCTGTCTGGTTGTCCCACCTACACTTCCTGCTTGGCTACTGGCCAATCAGTGTTTATTTAAAATATAACTGACAGTATACACAGTATACACACCATTTTCCCACAGCAGGGAAAGGACTGGGGGAAACATGGATCTCCCTTGGAGGGGGAAATACAATAGATTTTAAAGGTTGCCTGGAGGCAGAGCCAATGGGAACAACAGGTTCAGGTGGGGAGGGGTATGGTACATGGAATTCAGGGAAAGACAGCTAGAAATGAATGGCGTTTGAGGGGTGGTATGGAAACCTAGTATTATGGTTGTTTACTGACAAAATTCATTTTGTTGTTTTCCTCCCCACACCCCTCTTCCTCATCCTTACTTTTACCCTTCCTCCCCAGTAGTCTCCGTTCCACTCTCATGTCACATGTGACCCCTCCACATTCTCAATACTTCCTGTTCCCTTCTCATAGTCTCCTGTCTCTACATACTCACAGTCATGCCCCCTTATTTACATACATATAAGCATTAACATTTAAGTTTTTTGTCTAAGGTAGATATTTATTTTACCACTTTCCAGATCCATATTCAAACAAATTTCATTTGTCTTTATTGTTGAATGAAATTCCATTGTGTGTACATGTAGCATTTTATTACATTTATCTGTTGATGTACATCTAGATACATTCCATTCTTTGCTATTGTGAATAATGCAGCAACAGACATGGATGTGCAGATATCATTTTGCTATGATGTTGCATCCTGTGGACATACGCCCAGGAGTGGTATAGCTGGGTCATGTGGTAGCTTCACTTCCATAGTCAGCACACCAGCTTATGCTCTCACCAACAGTGAGTAAAGGTTCCTCTTTCCCACATCCATATCACCATTTGTAATTTGATCCCAGCCATTCTGGAATGAATAAGATGGAGCCTCAGGGTGGTTTGGATTTGTATTACTCTGATGGCTAAAAATAAAAGACAATTCTGCAAAGTAGGACCCTTGAGCCTGCTTACAGTTCAGTGGTCACTAGCCAGTCAGGAGGTGAGTGGTAGGTGAGTTAAGATGCCAACCACTCTCTTCCCAAAGTCCAGCAGCTTTCCTCTTATTGCTTATACTGAGTCTCAGATAATGTGCACTGGGGGCAGCTTAGTTGTTGCCTGGATGGAGGAACAGAGCTTCTGATCTTCTGACTCTACAAATTTTACTGATGTGACCCAACAAATTTGCTCCAAAATGGTTTAGAGCCATTTCTACACCACAGTTCCTGACAATGATCTTCATTTTCTAGACCCCAAAGTCCCGCTGACCTCAGAAGTTAAACTCTGCTATTTATATTGAAGATACATAAACCACCTACTACATGGAAGATGTATCCATTTTCAAGGTGACAAACTTTCACCACATATGCCTTTGCCTTCTTCTTTTTGAACATGTCAGGTTCTCTGGTCTCTGCCTTCCTTCACAGACAACTCGCACCACCATCCCACACTGCTCTGGACAGCCCTCTGACCCTTCCTGACCGGCTACTCTAACGTGCACATTCAACACTTGGTTGCCCACATGGATTTCCTGTTCAGGCTGATGTTATCACAAATATTTCCACCACAAAATACAAGCATTTCATGTAATGGCATCAATTTCATGAGCAAAAATGCCACATATATACGTATAAAGCAGATAGCGGTTAGCACCTTGTGATGGCTTGAGGTTGTTAGACTCAGCTTAGTTTAGAATATACTGTTCTTTGTTCATCTCTCATCTGAGCCACATGCAAATTTGTACAAATGCTGGGGCTTTATGTCTTTCTAATCTGTGACAAAAAATAATGTTTAACCTATGAACTCCTCTAGACCACTTTGATGATAAGTTACAATTTGGTTCTAATGAAGTTTGGCCTATTTTGTTTCTCTCAGTCAGAATGAGCACTAGCCCCATTGACTCTCCATTGTCTGATCTCACTGTGTTTTAATAAGTAGTATTACAAAGAGAAATAGACACTATGAACTAAAATGAGCACCAATAAGATTTGCCATATCTTACCTGAAGATCTGTAGCAAATAATACAGAACTATAATAATAGATAGATAGACAGACAGACAGACAGACAGATGGATAAAAATTGAAGGTTCAATATTCAGGAGCCCATATTGCTTTAACACACACACACACACACACACCTATACATAATTAAAAATTTTTAAGAAAACTTAGAGGACTGTACTTCAGACATTAAAATAAGTGTTTTATGTAGATGTCTCTTTTTATTTAACACAGTTCTTTTGAATTTGTTGAGTATCTTACATATTCTGGTAGTCCAGAAAATTACTGCTAAAATGAAGTTCTTTAGAAAGAGAAAGGGAAAGAGAACAGTTGTATTTTAGTTTTAAGTTCATGGTAAAATGAAGTGGAAAGTGCAAAGCATTTCTAATACTCTGCCCTCCTCACAAGCATAGACTCCCCCACCATCAACATTCCTTACTCATGAGAAGACAGATGTAAGTTGTGGAGCTGGGAAAATCAACTCATATACAGCAGCCCAAGCCTTATTCCTGTTTGCACAGAGAGAAAACCGATATTAAAACCTCAGTCTCAATTGTTGGTGACCAGCCTCCACAAAAATACCTCTTGCCAGGGTAGGGGCATAGGGATCAGAAAAATAGTAAAGAGGACAAAGATGCAAATAAAAATAATAAAACAGAAAACATAGGATAGTATCAGGAGGGAGTTTCAATAAATACGGAAATCATGTGTGTTTAATTTTTCATAAACTTTTATACCCCAATACAAAATGGGAAGAAGGCAACAAGCTCTTTATTAACATGATACAAAGGACAACTCCCACAGTTAATTATTTTAACACTTTGAAACATCAAATCATTGGTATTCTGGTGTTAGACAGAGAACCCACCCTAGACCAAGTAGACTGAAGGCAGTCATTCCCTAGGTCAAACCTCTCATTACAAAAGAAGGATCAAAAGCATGCTCGCATATCCTGACCATCTGTCAGGATGGAATGAATCTACCTGTATGGGCCATCTTAATATTAAAAGAACCAAGTAACCACATCCTGAAACAGGATGTGTAGCCCTGGTTGTTGTCAACAATTTTTAGCAACCTCCAGACTCTGTGACCCTCAGACAAGGTGGAAATCGGCTCACATTATTGGGACTCCATATTTGCTTAATGATAAAGTGACAATTTTTAAAATGACAAAATTTCTTAACATGAGCAGCAAATGTCTTCTTAATCAAAGGACAGTCATGAGACCTTGAACAGCCTTGAGAAGTAGACATGAGATAATAATAAAATTACACCTATATTTTGATACCCATGTGTGTTTACAGTCAGGGTAAATGTTCCTCAGGCTTCAGGTAGGTTGTTCCCATTGCGTTGTAATCTAAGACTTCTGGGCATTTCCCGTACATTCCCTGTTGTTCCAATTGCATCATAATCTAAGGCTCCCAAGCATTTCCCGCACATGTATACTAGCAAAGTCTCTGAATCTTCAAAAGACTTGTTTCACTGTTATGTCTTTTATACTGTGGTTCTGGCACTTCCCCCTCTGTGGGTTTTTCTCGAGGGTCATGGTAAGAAGAAACATCTGAAAGGTACCATCCATCTGCTCCATCAGGATTCAGGAGAGAAAACTGTCATCTTGCCCAATGAATATGCCACCCACCTCATAAATGTTCATAAAACTTCTTTAACACTCAAAATATGGAACTCAGGATGCTTCTACACATATCTTCTTTGGGACAACCCATTCTAATCTTTCTGTGGAGTACTTGTTAGGGTTTGCTAAATTAACTTTGGTGTAATGATCTCTGTCTCTTCATTAAATCCTTCCATTCACAGAGGCAATAACCAGGAGTGTGGTACATTTGTTGTAGCTGGTGAACCTACCCTGATGCTTTATCATTCAAACTCTCTAACTCACACTGGTGTTCACTCAGGGTTGCATGTGCTTAAGATATTTTTAATCTCAAATTCAGAAATGGCTTCAGTTTCTTGCTCTAATTTAAAACAGAGAAATAATAAATGTGATGGTTTTTATTTAAAAACAAGCTTTTAGATGAAAATACTTCGTATTTTATGTGTGTGGCTGTTTTGCCTGAATGTGTGTTTTTGCACCACATATGTGTGCAGTGCCCACGCAGGGCAGAAGATGGTGGTGGATCCCCCTGGAATGGGAGTTACAGACAGTTGTGAGCTGTCTGTCATGGGTTCTGGAAATAGAACTCAGGTCCTCGGGAAAAGCAGATAGTGCTTTTACTCACTGAGCTATTTACCAAGTCCAGAGTGAAAGCATTTTTTAATTCTTTTTCTTCCATGTAAGATATAAACCTACTTGTATATTCTTGGAAAATCATCCATCTAATACTAACAGTTTATGTAACCAAAAAAAAAATAATTGGGCACTTATGTTTTCATATATTGTTTGAAGTTCATATCAAAAGCATGTGTCATTTTCACAAAAATAAAATGTCACTTAAAAAATAAGAAAACTAAATGCCTAAAGAACACTAGTAAACATTTCTACAGTAAATATGAGCGATTATTCTAACTATACAACAGAGTCTTGTATTTGATATAACAAGGTAATACATGACAATTTAAGAGAGTTCTATGGCATAAATTTAAAATGTTCTCAACCAGCTCAGTTTTTGTATGATTTAGTCCCCAACTGGTGTACTATTTAGGGGTCTAATGGTTTTCAGGAGGAAAAGCCTACTTGGTAGAATCATTTCAGTAGGAGTAGGGCTTTGAAGGGTGTAACAGGACCCATGTTTTGGTCCCTTCTCTCCTTCCACTCTGCCATGATATGAGATTGTACACGACACAGTCCCACTACCATGAATGACGGTATTTATGCTTCATTATTTCAGAGGATCAAACACATCAGGGCAGAAGGGAGTGGCCGAGTGGAGCAATTCAGGCCACAACAGGTCAGAGATTAGAGTAAGGGGAAATGTCAGCACACTACTTGCTTTTTCCTGTCTCTTTTATTCAGTTAATGACCTGGTGCCACCTGTAATTAGTCGGGATGGGGCTTTCTTATCAATGAATCTTCTGGAAACCTTCTCAGAGATACCTCAGTCTCCTGGGATATGCAAAATCCAGTCAAAATTAAAATGAAAGTACTTTCAAAAATCAATAAGAAACAAGAAAGAAAATCAATGAGAAACTTTAAAATCCTCAAAGAAGAATGCAGAGAAGATTCCAGCTTCGTAAGCTAAAGTATGATAGGTAGAAAATTTAGCTAAAGCTAAAAGTAGCAATGTATTTATATCAAAAGCGAAGCCTCCATGAAGTCATCTGTGGGAGCACCCACTCCTAAAGCTCCTCAGTCTGTCTGCTCTGCTCCAGTCCACTCCCACTGTGCTTCTTCTGCAGCCCACAAGCAATCTCATAATTCTATGTCCTTTCATGTGTAGGCATCTTCATTGAAAGTGCCCTCCTCTTACTATAATCAGAATTAAATCTTTGACTACCTAACAGACATCCTGAAGTTCCCTCTGGATCCCACATTCACACAAACTCCCATTCACCCTATATCTGTCATTGTTTCTACAAGTCTACAGTTCTACTAAAGTGGTCCACAGGAGAAATGTCAAAACAGTCATTAAAAATAACAGAGGAGGGTAAAGGCTGTCCCAAAATAACACATGAAGAATTGGACTGCCATGTATAATGTAGTGAATGATATTGGTTCACATTATACATGGCAGTCCAATTCTTCAGGGGATCCATTTAAACTAATAAGACAGAAGAGGATTGATCTGAAACCAATCTCATTGCAACATCTGGAGAAGAGAAGCATGAGAGAGAGAGAGTGAAGTAGATGGAGAGAAGAATGAGAAAATCCAGTCTAAGTCGATTGGGATTCTGAAAGATATAATTCAGTGAGTGAAAAAGTTCAATAACTGGATCCATAAATGCCAGCCTACTTACCTGTGATCAGACTCTTGCTCCAAACAGATGACCACGAGAGCAGATTGGCCTGGCTACGTGTGCTCTTCACAGTCACATTTTGTGACTCTGCTCAGTGATGCAATTTCCTCCTGTGGGCTAGAGCTACACAGTTGACTTACCATACACATCCCACTGTTCGCATGTACTTGCACGACTCTCCTTTCCTAAGATCCTCCAAGGATGACAAGCACAAGAACAGAAGAATACTTCTAGCTTAGGGTTTTACAAAGTGGGGAGCTTATGAATAGTGCTGAGGACAATTAAAGCCTGAGTTAAGGGGCTTGGAGTATAGAGTAAGACATCTCCCTTCAATCTCTGACACAACTACTTCCTGTGACTTGAGCAATACTGTTGACTATTAATATATCAACTATATAAAGAAATAATTGAAAAACCTTGCCAATTATCCATGACATGATATTTCTCTTAAGGTACATCCTGTTCTGGAATACCGTGTTTCTCTGTTTAGATCTATTCTCCAAATGTTTCTATCCATCTCTGTGACCCAGAAGGGGACCCATTAGCAGCACTAGCAGAAAACTGAAAGTAAATATAGACCAGCAGATAGGAAGAAAGTGAGGTCACAATATTACTCCTGTCGAGATGTCACATTGTATGTTATTGCTGTGATCAACACTGCTGGGCACTGGAGCAGGGATGGAAAGGGCAGAGATAGACAGATCCCCAGGGTTGCTGATCAGCCAATCTAGTTGAAACATCAAACTTTTGTTTCATTGAAAGACCCTACCTCAAATAAAAGGGGTGAAGAGCAATTGAGAAAGACATCTGTAGGCAACCTGTAGCCTCCACGTGTGTACACATGGAGAAGCATATCTGCATCCATATTCATATACCACATACATATACACATACTAACACACCATATGTGTGTGCACCAAAAATAAATAACCTTTTAAAAGGGAAAATATTGCTCTCTCCCTTAGTAGTCATTAGCTGCCTACCCATCCTTACAGAGGGATTGGACCTTGTGATCCCCTAACCCTTCCATGACAGCGTGTTGATGTTTCCCAGTATTGTGCAGGTCTTGTCCATGTAATCATAGTTGTGAGTTTGAGAGTTCAATGGCCATATCATGCCTGGAATACAGCATTGATAACACATCACCCCTTCTCCTGGTGTAATACTCTTTTTGTCACATATTCTGCATCTGACTATATATTTATAGTGCATATTTCCACTGAGATATGAGATAGCTGATACTCATTCTACACTGAAGTAAAAAGCAGGGAATACATATATCTTAGGAGCAATAAAAAATGACACTTACCACCACCCTGTGTGCCTCAGTTTTATTTCTGTAAAGTGAAACTAATTGTCT
This sequence comes from Dicrostonyx torquatus, assembly GCA_028555095.1. Taxonomy (NCBI): domain Eukaryota; kingdom Metazoa; phylum Chordata; class Mammalia; order Rodentia; family Cricetidae; genus Dicrostonyx; species Dicrostonyx torquatus. The sequence goes on along the minus strand of JAQHUG010000033.1, from coordinate 7,847,155 downwards.
TCTTGAAATATGATAGATAAGTGAATCAATGCTTGTAGAACATACAAGCCTCTAGCATGTAGTAAGTCCTCTGTAAACATAAACATTAATATCTTTGAAGTGTTGTGATGGATAGTAAGAAATATAGAAAGCTGGGGGGAAATGAAGGATTCTTCCAGGAATCTTGTAGGGAGGAAATCTGTCTTTCCATCCTGAACCTGAGTTAGAGTACCACTCTTCCAGAGAAGTACTTCACTAACACAAGAAGGTGAGTGCCACGCTGGGAAGTTCCAGCAAGCATTACAAGAATACACATGGAATAGTGAGTAACTCAAAGGGCAGGTCTGGAGGTGCAAGTCATTCAGTGGTTAGTGAAGCTCATTTCCATGTTTCCTGGAGACCTTGGTAACAGAAGACTTGTCTTTGAATTGTATCTCCCATGTCTTTAGCATCATCTTTAACATCATGCTTTTCATGAGACAGAGGAGAGCAGGGCCAGTAGCTCCTGATACAAGCTTTGAAATGTTAGCTGCACGTAGGAAAGAAGGAATGATTAATAATACCCATGCATCAGTTACATTGGGAGCACTGCTCAATTTCCTCGTTCACAACAGATTTTTACCCAAAACTTTAAAAGCATTAAAATGAGAACTGAGGAGATGGCTCCATGGGTAAAGGTAAATGCTTACCATTCAATCTCAGCAACCATGAAAATAAAAGATGCAGTTTTGTACTTTTTGCATTCTCAGTACAGGAGAAGTAGAGAGAGCAGTATCTGGGACTTTGTGGCCAGCCTGTCTAGCCTAAAGTAAGTGCCAGGGTCTGTAAGAGACCTTATTACAAAAATATGGTGGAGAAGCCATTGAAGAAGATGCTTGATGTTAGCCTTTAGCTTCTATCTGCATGCACATACAAGTGTATGTGAACCCACACATGAACGCATACACAAACACATGAATATATACATACACATAAAATACAGAAATTCATAAATACAAATCAATATTCTTCATTGATCTACCTGATGCAAATATTTATGACTTTTATTGTAAACATTCATATAAGTAAAGCAGTCAACTAAGTATAGATCTCTGTTCTAATTGCTAGTTAATTTAATAAACATTGTTTATTTTGTATGTCATTCTGTACATAGAAACAGCACTACCAACCCATATAGATAAAACAAAAATGGCCCAGTTTTGATTATCTCAGGTTGGTTGCAGTCTTTTGAGATGACTGAGGACCTATTTGACATGAGGTAACACAGAAACCCGGCATGAACTAAGTCTAGGAGAGTGAGTCCATGCGACTGCATGAGAGGAGCACAAGCAGTAACAGGAGAGTGGGGGAGATAAATACGTCATTCATTACACAGAATAAATGAGAAGCTGGCTGTTGAGAAATTTGGGAAACACGGGTGTTGATGGAATAATGTATAAGGATATGTGGTTGCATTCTGAAAGATGGCTTTTAAAAAGAGACTAGATGTAGGGATATGTGTTTGAAGTCTCTTGCTACTATCAAAAAAATGGGTAATAAGTTAGGACAGAACCTGTTAAGGGAGTGAGAGATGCAAGGACATCTCCAGATCAAACAGCTGACAGCAGACATTCTATGTTGACATGGGGTTAAAGTCATTGAACAACTCCATCTGAAAGGAGGAAAACACTGGGGGCAAAAGGTACAGCAGGGAAAGGGGTGGCAAAGAATCAAAGTGGAATAACCATGAAAACCCTATATGGAAGTCAATTGTTTTGTAAACTATTAAAAATTATTTTTTGAGATTTCATATGAGTAATGAATTTACATCATTCTTACCCCTTTCTTCCTCCCTGCTAGCTCCTCTCATGCTTTCCCACTCCCTCTGAATTTCATGACCTCTTCTTCTTTAATTATGATTGTTGATTGTTACGTGCCATGGAGAGAGAGACAAACACAACATACACCCTTACCTTATTGAGTCCATTTACTGGTGTCTGCATGCACATGTGTTTAGGATTGACAAATTCTAAGTGAGATGACCTATCGGAAGACTGCAATAGAACTAATTCTCTACCCAAATGTCAGTATTAGCGTCCTTATTCTTTCTATTTCACCTTTTTCCTCGGTTCGATGTATTTCCAGCTACAGCAATTTAGGATATGCTGACTCCTCCTCAAACAGGTTTTTATTATGGAATGTGAAGATGAAGACGGAGGACACTTACCCACAGGCTGAAGTTTCTGCTCACACATTCTCTTTCAGCCTCCTAAATAGGAAATAACCCAGTCCTTTGGGTTTATCCTGTACCTCCCTCTGAACCCCCATGTTTAACACTGGTGTTGTAAGAGGCTGCTTGCTTGTTCCTGGCTGCTCAGAACTGAAATAGTCACACAGAAACTGTATTAATTAAAACACTGCATTATTAGCATATGCATATTTCTAGCTCACCTTTATCTCTTAAATTAACCCAATTCTATTACTTTATATTTTACCATGACGCTCGTGGCCTACTGGCAAGGTTCCAGCTGACAGTTTGCATCTTTCTCCTCTAGCGGCTCCATGGCATCCCTTGACTCTGCCTTTTTTCTCCCAGCATTGTTTATTTTTTCCCTATTGCCCTGTGCAGGCCCAAGACAGTTCTTTTATTAACCATTGGTATTCACAGCATACAGAGGGGAATCACACATCACCTCCCCTTTTCTGTCTAAATAAAAAGGAAGGTTTTAACTTTAACATAGTAAAATTTCGTATAACAAGACAGATATCAAGCAAGAATTACAGTTACAATATTTATATCTACTTTATCTTTTGGCATAACTAAGGAAAACTATAACTGTAACTATCTATTCTTCAACTCTAGCAAAGACTCCAAAAGGATATAATATTACCTAAGTAAACAGGAAGTACATTAGAAGCAACTTCCAAAATTCTAGAATTGACAGAGACTTCTCGCTGCCTGGACAATCACCCAAAGTTCTTCTGTAACATAGACCATAGTATCTGGTAGACCTTTTCCATGAAGCAGGAAATTTCAAAGACAGTTCTGCCTATATTGGCAGCTTGTTAATCACTTCCTTATGTGTCCTGCAGAATGTCTAGCAGACTCTTTCATGAAACAGAATCGCCGAATGATCATCTCACCTTTAGGTAAGTTCAGCAGTCATTTTTCTGTGGGTCCTGCATATCCAGTTCATATAAAGCATAACATAAAGCAGTTTAGGCAAGAGCAGTTTCTTGGCCAAATGGCTAACCTACTCCATAAGGAGCCTCTTCAATGCCCATCATCCTCTTGAAGTAGATTGGTGCAGCCAGGAGCAGATGTGTCTCATGTCATGAAAATTCCTAAGCTATTAAAACATTTTAAATGTGGTATTCTGAAGGTCTCTGAAAGATTTCAACAATACCTATCTAACTAAAATACATTTATATATATCTTAAAAACCTAACAAACATGACTAAAAGTTTGACTATTATAGATGATTATCTATTAACCTCTACTTTTTAATTATACATTACATTTTTAAATGAGCTGTAGAAACACAATACCTTAATCAAGAACAGAGATATACAAATAATAAAATTGACCTAAAACTTGTATCAATAGAACAAGATCCACACCAATGCAAATCTCTATAATATATCCCCCTTTAAATGTAAAGAAACATTTATAAACAATATTTGGGAATGTGGACATAGTTCTCTCCAAACTGCTTCCTGCCTTTTGTTGGGCAAAGTATTTGGGGGGTATTCATGGCAACCTTTCAGAGGGTCTTGGTCCATCAAACCACATTAGTCTGGAATTATTCCACAGGTTCTCATCTTTTGTGGTGTCAAAGAAGAACCTCTTTTCCAAAGCAACATATACTTAGACTGAAACTTCAAAGTCAAGAAACCTTTAAAACATATATGTTGGTTTAGCTTAGCAGTCTCTTCTATGAAAAGTCTCTCCGCAGTCAAAAAATTCATAGAAAACACAATAATATACATAATCCAGACTCTGTGTATATTCTAGCTTTATGTGGCTTATTTTTCTTACTATATTACTTTTTCTACAAGTTTAATATTTATTTTATTAATCTATTTAATCTATGACTGCCTGTACTCTTTTATATTATATTTACTGTCCTTTATTCTTTTTATTTTCTCTCCCAAGCCTGTGTACAAATTTTAAATATACTGTGTCTTATTTAGAGGTCTTTTATGTCTGAATCTGTCCTATTTTGTATCTGAAATTCTTTTCTGTCCAGAGGGCTTCTTAAAATGTTAAGCAGCTAAGTGTCATTACTAAGAATAAGGCTGCTTTGCCTTTTGGCTCTGACCACTGCAACATGGCAGAACAGAGGTCTGTTCACTGCCTGAGACTGCTGGGTGAGAGCCATGCTTACCACCTCAACTCTGGTAACCAGTTGGCCCATGCTGCCACCAAGTAACTTGCAGCACACTGCCCCAAACCCCATTAAATTGCTTGGCCTCGTGAAAGAGTCAGAGTTCATGCTGGCAGCACTGTATAAGAAGCTGCCATTTCAAAACCACACGTTTTTTGTTTTGTTTTGTTTTTGGGCTACTGCTGAATTAAGAAGACCTCTCTTAAAGGAATCATACCTCTGCTTGCTTCTAGCAAACAGAACAGGAAGCTGTGTTAAACTCTGTGGGGTTTTTTGTGTCTAAAATTCCTTTTCGAGCTCTGTTAGGTTTTTATGTGAATGCAGTTACCCACATTGCTGTTCCAATCTGTTGTAGGAGGCTGCTTGTTTGTTCCCGGCTGCCCAGAGCCAAAATAATCACACAGACACTATAGTAATTACAACGCTGCTTGGCCTATTAGCTTATGTATATTTCTATCTTACTTTTTTCTCTTAATTTAACCCATTTCTATTATTTTATGTTTTACCACAAGGCTTGTGGCCTATTGGCAAGCTTCTGGCTGGCAGTTTATGTATTTCTCCTCTGGCAGCTCCATGACATCCCTGACTCTGCCTTCTTTCTCCCAGCATTCAGTTTAGTTTTTCCTCCCTACCTCTATTTTGTTAAGTCACTGGCCAAGCCAGCTTCTTTATTCATTAACCAATAAAAGCAATACATATACAGAAGGGCTTCCCACATAACATTAGTTCCACTTTGGTTAGCTAAAAGGAGCAAATAATATTATCCTATTATGAAAAAAGTCAATATGATATCAACATTTAATTCACCATGGGCTTAATTTGGCTAAGAGATAAACCACTGCTTTGGTGCTTTGGTGGTCAAAGTATTTGGTGAAAGGACAATGCATGTGCACCGTATTTTTCTCATCAGCCCTGACTTTTGAACTGACTTTTGCATACTCAATGGCACAGAGGTCAAATTTTACTTGTATGTAGCATAGGGATATGCAGCTTCTCCAACACTGTTTGCTGGGGAGACTATCCTTTCTCTGTTGTGTATTCTTCAGACCCTTGTCAGAGGTAAGTTAATATAAATGTGTATGGGTTGGGAGTGGAAAGTCCAGTGATTAAGAGCACTTGCTGCTCTTACAGGTGTTTACAGAATGCGGGTAAAGAAAAGTTCTCATTAAATTATATTTTAATGTAAGAGACCCAAGTTCAGTTCCCAGCACACAAGCCAGGCAACTCATAACTTTCTGTAATTCCATCTCCAGGGATTTGATGCCTCTGGCCTCCAAGGGCACCTACAGTTCTGTGCACATACCCACATGCCAACATACACTCTTACACATAAGTAAAACAAATCTTTATTTTTGAGTTTATTCATGAATTTATTTCAGCTACCTTTGGTGTATTATACTAATCTATATACAACTGCCTTTATAGTAATGGTTTGCAGTTTTAGTTATTATGGCTTTGTAATGTATTTTGAAATAAGTAGGTGTGATGCCCCCAGATTTGTTCTTTACTTACAATTGTTTAGGCTATCTAGAAATTTTGTAGATCCATATGGATTTCAGAAAGTTTTCTATTTCTATAAAAATATGACACTGTGATTTTGATAGAGATTGTATTAAACTTGCAAACCTTTTGGCCTAAAATTGTAGGTTTCCAAATCTATGAATAAATAAAATGTCCTCATTTGTTTACATCTTAATTTTTCTATCCATATTTTACAGTTTTTAGCACATTTTTACTTACTTAAAATTCTAAGGACTTTCTTCTTTGATATTACTGCACATAGAATTTGATTTTCAATTTCATTTCAAGATAGATTGTTATCAGGATATAAACATACAACTAATTTTTCTGTGTTAAGAAAAAAATTTCACAATAGTGTGGAAATTTACATATTTTTGAACAACTTGTAGATCAAAGAGTAAATTATGAAGAAAACTTTAAAAAACAGCATTTTAAGTTTAAAGTTTATAACGACAAATACCTACATTTTAAAAAGTATCAAATGAAAAATATAACTATATTTCAAAGACATGGAAAAAGAAAAAAAAAACACTAAACCGAAAGTTTACATAAGGAATGAAACAAAAAAGGTTAGATGAGAGGGCTGGGGGTGTAGATTAATGGCACATTGCTTGCTTAGCATGGATAAGGCCCTGTCTCAATTTCCACTATGAAAAAATAAAAGCAAAAAGAAAGGAAGGAAGGAAGGTAGGAAAGAAGGAAGGGAATGAGAGAGCAAAAGAGAAGAGGAGGAAGGAAGAGAGAGAGGGAGGGATGATGTGGGAGTCCCCTTTGTGTGTTGCTTGTATTGGTTAATGAATAAAGAAACTGCTTTGGCCTGATAGGCCAGAACTTAGGTAGGCAGAGAAGACAGAACTGAATTCTGGGAGGAAGAAAGCAGAGTCAGAGAGAAGCCATGGATCGGCCACCAGAAAAACACATGCTGCTGAAACTTAGCCAGTAAGCCAATGCCACATGGCGATACACAGATTAATAGAAACAGGTTAAACTATATGTAAGAGTTAGCCAATAAGAGGTTAGAGCTAATGGGCCAAGCAGTGTTTAATTAATACAGTTTCTGTGTGGTTATTTTGGGGCTAAGATAGCCAGGCAGGGACAAACAAGCAGGCCCTCCTCCTCCTAACAGAGGGAGGGAGGAAGAATAGAAGAAAGGAGCAAGAATTAATAGAAAAATTTAGTGAAACTAAAATTTGGATTTTTAAAAACAGTACATAATCAAAAGTTATACCTGTAGACTTATCAAGGAAAAGGAGAGAGGACATACAAACAGATAATGCCAAAATGGAAGAGAAAACATTACAACTGCTCTCACAGAAACAAAAATATCATAAGAAAGCCAGGAACAGTGGTTCACATCTGAGATCCTAGCACTTGGGACATGAAGGCAAGGGGGCTGAGAGGGGGACATAGTAATATCCCTGTCTCTAGAGTACTGTACAGCTATTGATATAATAGTAATAATAATAATAAATTGAAAATTAAATATCATTAGAGACTACCATGAAAAATCACCAAACAGATAACCAAAAAGAAGTAGGGATCTTAGAAACATACTGTCCACAAAAAAAGCATTATGAGTAAATAAAAGGTTTGGACAAACACAGCTAGTAATAAGATTAAATCACTAAAACAATGACTCCTAATCAAAAAATAAATAAATAAAAGAGTTCAGGACCTCAGGGCTTCACTAGAAACCTTGGTATCATTTCTGTTACCAAAACCAAAGACATCATAAGAAAGGAAAACTATAAGCCAATGTTCTTGATGAAGCTGATGCCTCTCAAGCTCTTCTTTACGTCTGAGTGGCAGCAACCACCACACTTGGATTCTGTATGTCTGCATAGCACCCCGGTCTGTTGCCAGATCACTCAGTAGTGGAACATGCTTGATCCAAGTTCAAAATGGCCTAAGAATGTCTAGCTGACCCGATACAGGTAAATGCTGCCATAGTTGACTCTGTGCAGCAGCTGCCTCTGCTGTCTTCTTCACCAACATCAGAACTCAGCTGCCTTGGTTGTTCCATGTGAACTGAACCCGTGGCTCTCCAGGAATACTCCAGGCCTTCAGCAGCAGCTTGGGACCACTGAGACACCCAGGCTCATGAACAGTGAGAATAGCCATCTAATAAATCCCTTTTTAATATATATGTTCCCTCTAGTGGTTCTGTTCCACTAGAAAAGCCTGACTAATATAAAGATAAAGCCTAAGGAGCCTGCGTGGGACCATACTAAGCCCTTTGCATGTGGGTTACAGTTGGGTAGCTTGGTCTGTTGGAGGGATCCTTATCAATGAGATCAGGACCTGTCCCTGGCACATGTGATGGCTTTTGGGGAGCTATTCCCCATGCTAGGATGCCTCTGCCAGCCTTGATCTAGGGGGATGAGCTTGGTCTTGCCTCAACCTGATATGCCATGTTTTGTTGAATCCCATGGGAGACCTGCCCCTTTCTGAATGGAGAAGGAGTGGATGGGGGAGGGGTAGTGGGAGGTGGGAGAAGGAACTGAAGGAGAGGAGGAAGGGAAAATAAATGAAGTATTGTGGTTGGTATGTAAAAATAAATGAAGAGCTTTAATAAAAACATTTTTAAAAAGAATAAACTTTAAATTTCAGTTATATCTCAATAACAGTATTTTTAGATGTTCATAAATAAAACATAGGCACTAATACATATATGTTATAATGCATAACGTCCAAAGAATGGAGTGAGTGTGGGGAGAGACAGGAAGAAGGAAAAAAAGAATGTTCCAGAAAGAAAAGAAAAAATATTTTAGTATACAAAAGAATTGCCTTAAATGTCTCAATTGGGATATGTGAAGAGTTAGTCTTGTTTAATTTCTATCATTTTATTGTAATGAGAAAGAATTTTGCATGTAAGTCGCCACACAGCTGTAATCGCAGCCCTTGGGAGGCCAGCCTGGGCTGTATGGTGAGTTGAGGAACTACCTTAGAAATCAACAAGGCCTTGTTTCAAAAAAACTAAAGCAAATAAAATAAGACAAAAAAAACCAATCTTAAATATTTTTTCTGATATGTAAAGGGGAATAGGCTTGTTCTTAAAAATTAAAAAAATGTCAGAAACTATCAATATATGTACTTTCATATCTCCCTCTAAACAAAACTGGAGAGGAAATCATGTCATCTCATTGCCATCCTTTCAGCATGTAACCACCCCCTAGTTGCCCTGCCTACAGATATAGTCCAAAGACACTTGCTATTTGATAAATACATTAGAATAGAATGTTAAAAGTGGACAACTCACAACATCTGCAAAACTGTTAGGCATGAGATGTCAGCACTTCTGTAGCAACACAAGCAGTTGAGAACACCATCATTACAAATGCTGTCTCTCTCTTTCAGACAAGACAGAGACATGAATCCAGTTTCACTCCAGTTTCATTGAAGAATAGAGTTAATATCCTAACATATCACCCAACTGGTTAATTGAAAATGAAAAGTAGAAACTGTGACAATAAGAATATTAAAGATACAAGAATAAGAATATGGAGAAAGGCACATTCAAACACAATCAGAGGGAATGTAAGTAGACACAATTTGACTGATCTATTGATAATAAAAGTACATTCCAACTGCCAGGACAATTACATTCAAAAAATTATCTCACAATGTGCTCCGAAAATGCAGAGATTATCCACAGGAAACATTCTACTTGGTATTGTTTAATACCACACACAAAACAAAATCTAAATGCCCATCCAAGGGCCATGATTAATTAAATTACAATGTAATCATACAGTGGAATTTTACATAGCCATTAAAAAGAATGAGGTAGTTTTGCTTATGCTGATATAAAATATTGCCAAGACTCACAGTATTAACTTTTTAAGTCCAACATTCCAGTCTGTTTTGACAAGAAGCTGTCTTGACAAGGTGATGTGTGCATGTAAACACATATGTAAATAAACATATAAATGCACACATAGACCATATGCACATATACAGAGAAATGTTTTTGGAAGAATTCATGAGAAACTCTTTAGTAATGATTGTTCCTTCTGCAGTTACATCTTGAGGAAACTCAGCTTTCATCATACTGTATTGCACAATTTGAGTGTATCATAACCTTGTGCTTTCTTTGCAACAATTACATCAGTTCTTCAAAGAACTAACTGGTAGCATCAAAGATTCCAAACTTCCAATCATAGAAGAATACAAATACAAAACCATTAGAATATTTGTGTTTCTAAGAACTTTTGAAGAGTTAATTTCCAAGTCATAATCCCATTGTAGAATTTTAAGGAAAGCAAAAGTGTAGCGATGGTGTCTCTGGATTCATTTTTCTTGGTTCTGGATTCAAGTGGCTGATAAAGCAAGCCAATCTGTGCCATTGACTTCACCTTGTGACGCCGGACACACCTCCATCTTGGTCACAGTATCATAGAGTGGATTGCTCTTCTCTGTGTAGCTAGCATAAGGCTGCATTTCATCCTAGGACAAAGTTCAAAGTCAAAATCCATTCAAAGAACTAGAAATCATTACCCAAATTACCCATTTTTCTACCATGTTAGCATCTACTAGTAATGCTTATATGTGTATCTCTGACTTACGTGAACAGAAGAACAAGGTTTTGCTCTAATCATCTATCAAAAGCATTTGTTGATTATATTTTGGGTGAGATGGCTGTTGGGTAAAAGTAGAACTGTAGAGGAATGTGGTGACATGAGGAGTGTTTCAAAGGGACAAATCAAAGACAATAAGAAGTTAGTTACAGGAGACTAAGGGGCAGGTTGTTTTAAACTAGGATAAGAGAAAAACAGTGGTGCTGAAAATGGGAAATGAAGAATAAGACACAAGCTCCTGGAGAAGAAAACATCACTTGATTTCTCCAGAGATGACAGTCCAAATGGGGCAAAAGTGACACAGACGCAATTTATCAGATGAGAAAGTGCATTGGATTTTATATATATAAATATATATATAATTTGATAGGCAATTAGCAAAATAAGTACATTTGACCAATAACTGTAAACTCAGAAATGTTTTGTCCAACTAAAGCATGAATATTTTTTTTTTTATTGATAAAAGAAAAATTTACATTTACTCCCCTTGTTCCCGGCCCTCCCGCTCCCCCACCACCCTCCCCCTGCTTCCTCACGATGGTGCAGGACACCCTGTCCTATGGGAAGCCCAAGGCCCTCCCCCCTCCATCTCA
>JAQHUG010000033.1:7804265-7824369 GCA_028555095.1 Dicrostonyx torquatus | reverse complement strand
AGAGAGAGAGAGAGAGAGAGAGAGAGAGAGAGAGAGAGAGAGAGAGAGAAATGTTTTAAAGTTTATTTGTAGGTCTCCTGTTTTTTGAGGCTATTGGAGATGGGAATCTCTCCCTCCCACAAATCCTGTTCAATAATTCATTATTATTATAAAGAAAAACTGCTGACTTCCGTCAGTTGATTTTGTTTCTTGCTACTATGCTAGAACTATCAGTTCTAAAAGGTTTCTTGTTGAGACTTTAAAGTCTTTTAGGATCCCATTATCTAAAAATAGGGATAATTTGACTTTTTTGTCTTTACATCTTTCTCTTGTATTATTGCTGTAGCTAAAGACTTTGAACTCTATTTAGTAGGAGTGGAAAGAGCAGACACCTTTGTCATTCCTGATTTTTAAGAAAGTGCTTTCATTTCTTTTCCATTACAGTGCATTGTTTACTATAGATTTTTCATGAGTAGGCCTTATTCCATTGAAGTATGCTCTATTCTTAGTTTCTTCTGAGGTTTTATCAGGAAGGGATTTTAAACCTTGTCAAAGTTCTTTACTGAATAACTGAGATGTTCATATGATTTTTGTCCTTGAGTCATTTATGTGTTGCATATATTTATTGATGTGTATGTTAAACCATCTTTAAGTCACTTGAATGAAATGAATTTGGTCAGGGTAACTGATCATTTTGATCAGTTTAATTTAATTTAATTCAGTTTGCAAGTGTGTAAAATCATTTCTTTTAATATAAATTGGTAAATATTCTATAGTGACAAAAATAGGTGAGTGGTAACTAGGAGGTGTGGCAGGGATGGATTGCAGGGATATATGAAGGATATTTTGGAAATCATGTAAATGTTTGTTTATCTTCTTGATGGTGATGATGCACAAGTGTAAACACCTGACAAAACTCATCAAACTCTACAGTTTACATTATGAAGCTGGAAGAGTTATTAAAAGCTGCATCAGAAGCATCAGGTATTACATGACCCAACTCTCTGCTGTCCCCAAAAAATACACACAGCAAAGAAAGACATCCATAAACTGAGAGTCGAAAGTTGGAACTTCAGCTACCAAAAAGAAGCAGCAAACAAGCTGGCACAATAATTTTTACATTTGATAAAATAGACTTCAAACCAAAACTGCTCAAAAGGGATACAGAGGGCCACTACATACTGACAAAAGGAACATTTCATCAAGAGAATGTCATTGCTGTAATATTTACACACAAAATATTGGAACCCCAACTGCATTAAAATAAACACTTACAAGGCATAAAATACCACACAGATCTGAACACGATGATGATGGGAGACATTAGCAACTCAATCTCACACCTAAGTAAGTCCTTCAAATAAAAACTCAGCAAAGAAACTTCAAAGTCAAGTCACACCAAAGACCAACTGGACTTAGATATTTTAGCAAGCATTCCACCCAACAAATACGTAAAAACAGATAAAAACAACACTTTCTCTAACATTGGCTACATTATAAGCTACAAAATAAGTCTTAATAAATGCCAAAGATGAAATAATTCTCTTGTTCAATATAGTGATCAAAGTCTTAGCTAGAACAACACAAGAGAAAGAACTATCCCTACTTTCAGATGGTAAGGTTACATATTTACTTGGTCTGTTTTTGGGGTCTCTAGCAGTGGGATACTCAAGAGACTATGGCACTTGAGCTGACTTTTGGGAATCTATTCCCCTTGTGGGTTACCTCACCCAGCTTTGATGCAGGAAGAGGAGCTTGGTCCTGCCTCAACTTGATATGCCCTGCTTTGTTGACTCCTATAGGAGGCCTTCCCCTTTCTAAACAGAAGAATAGATGGGGAGAGGAAGTAGATGGGAGAAGGAGGGAGAAAAGGGGAGGAGAAGAGGGGAAACTGTGGTTGGTATGTGAAATAAATGAAATTTAAAAAAAAAATAGGGAAGAGAAAAATTTTGTTCAGATGTATGGAAAAATGGAATTCACAGGAAAATGGGTAGAACTAAAAAATCTATTAAGCAAGGTAACCCAGGGTCAGAAAACTAGATGCCATATATGGATCCTAGCCTCTATTGAATGTAGATATGGGTAAAGGCTAGGAAACTAGGAAAAAGTCAATCAGACTTGGCATGGGGGGAGTTAAAGGAAGGGGTAGCAGAGACAATAGAACAAAGCAGAGGAGGGAAGAGTTTGTGGGGAGCAGGTATTAAACCAAAATGAATTATGTGTAAAAATTCCGTCTGGAGACAATATTCTGTAAGAAAATTTTAAAAATATAACATTGGTTTAAAAAAAGAAACACCAAGTTTTAACTCATGGCCATATGCAGCTACACAAACAAGCACGTAACAAAGACCTTGATTCTCAATGAAAGTAGTATTTAAATAGAGAGAGAAGAAAACTTTTCCACCTAAGTCAGAATCGTCATAGGAGAATGCATTTTACTGTTCTGGTTTTACTGTTAGCGAAACTTCTTAGTAAGTTCACACAGCAGAAGTTTCCTTTCCCAAGTCATCTTTGTCGTATGCCTGAGCAAGCAAATCCCGCCCACACGGGACACATTGCTTAGGCATGACTGTGCAAAAGCCGGAGCACCTTCCTCAGTGACAGACAAGGGCTCTCAGAGGTAGCACATGACTTCTTTGCAAGATTAAACAATTGTCAACCATTGCAAAATGCTGCCTTTGAGTGCACACTCAAGAAAAAAAAAAAAACCTGGAGGAAGCATTTCTGAAATAGCAGTATTAGCAGTCCTGGTTCGGGAGCCATGATTAGCTCAAGTAGAGCATGATGTGTGCCACAGCTAAGCAGCCAATACTGCTGCTAATAGTCACTTATTATTACTAATGCCTAAAAATGAGAGACATAACAGTTAAGATTTTCTTCCTTTTCATTCATTTGCAGGTCTTCTGGAGGAGATGCAAACTTACAGCTAAAGTTCTAATAAGTGAACTTCATATTAGAAGTTTTAGACCAAACAGTAGGTTTCTTTTTAAAACTGAAGCTATGAATTCATAACTGTATCACTGCAAAAAAAAAAAAGTGTAAGGTAGTTTTGTTTCCTTGTTTCTACAGCTATTCTACATGGGTACCGAGCTAAGTAAAACTCATTCCTACTGTTTATCATAAATTTCAGAACCTGTCATCTTTGTTGTTATTTAGCACAAAAAAAATACACAGCTGAATTTGTGAAAATATCTAATGAAACCAAGTTAAAAGCATTTCTGTCTTCATTTGTCAGTCCTACATCTCAAACTTCAGGACTGTTTCCTTTCAACTGTTAGTATCCTTTGAAGCTATTCTAATACACTCAGGGCCCAGTCTTTGCAGGAAGCCATGTCTAACGGCTAGAGAGTACAAGCCATGGGAGTTGTACCTCTTCCTATTCCTCTAAATGTTTTATATAACGAGACGAATTATGGTGCATGGCTTTCCCCTCTGACAAGTACATACAGTACTGTTTATTTGTTTAACAAACGAGGAATAAGAAGGTTATAAAACCAGATTGCAAGCTGAGGTAGCAAATCCATTGTAACCATGGATTCATTTCTCCTAAAGGGTCAAGGTTTCATCTTACCTTATTTATTCATGCATTTTCAAGCAGGATCTATCTATGTAGTCCTGACTGGCCTGGCGCTTGCTACGTATACCAGGCTGGTCTCAAACTCAGAGATCTGCCTGCCTCTGTCTCCTGAGCGCTGGGATTAAACATATGCACCAAGACTGCCCAATTCAAGGTTTTATTTTAAAGGAATGCAACTTTATGATTCAGATCTTCATCATAAAAGATCCAGAAATTCAGACGGCATTAGCAGACCTTTTTGTATCCCAACTGCGAGGTGATTTTTGCTAACCACAGAATAATAAGGTCACGATGGTGTGGAAAACTCCTGGCTCCAGTAAAGGTTAATGTGGGAACTTTCATTGTGACTTAGTGGATGTTTTTCTACATATTACAAGTTGTGTGTTGTAGCTATAGGTTAGGAAAGTGTCATTTTTCCAAAGTATTTTCTAATTACAGATGAAATGAGATTGAAAACTCTTTGAAATGTCTGATTAAACTGCCTGTTTTCTAGCGTTATGAGACTAATCTATCATCATCCAATGACTTCACTATGTTCTACTCTAATGCAGCTTTCATTGTATGGTAGGAAACTGGTGGAAGTCTGTGATAGCTAACCTGAAGATCCGGGAACACCGCATGTGCACATGTGAGCATCCATGCACATACACACATGCACACACATACACACAGACGTGCACACAAATACACATATACACACAAAGCATAGACGTATATACACATGCATCTGTACCCCATAAAGAGAAAAAAATTAAACATGGATTACTCTCACCCTTGATAGGAAAATCAAATAAATGTAAAGCTTAAATGTAAAGAACAGAAATATTCGCCGGGCGGTGGTGGTGCACGCCTTTAATCCCAGTACTCGGGAGGCAGAGGCAGGCAGATCTCTGTGAGTTCGAGACCAGCCTGGTCTACAAGAGCTAGTTCCAGGACAGGCTCCAAAGCTACAGATAAACCCTGTCTCGAAAAAAAAAAAAAAGAAAGAACAGAAATATTTTAAAAATAGTCAATTTTGGGTTTGTTTTTATTTTGTTTTGAGTCTTGAGGAGGCTATGTGATGAGTAGGAGCTTGCTTTCACAGGCCTAATGGGTTTCCTTAACTACACAAATCTTAGTGATTAAACCAGAATTTAAAAATAGAGTTCCAAGTAAACTGAGAAGGTTCATTTGCACTAAGCAATTGAAAGCAATTATAAAACAAAAAGTTCAATATTCCTGTTAGGCACAATACACAAAAAAAAGCAAGAGACACAGCATTCTTCAGGGCAGCACATACATGTGATGATGAGCAGACAATTAAGGGAGCAGCTGTTCTACAAAGGGAATCATTAGCTCCGAAGACAGTGGCTGCTGTTGGGCAGAGTTGGGGGAGACTCCAGCATTCTGCTTCTTACTTACTCAGGCCGTTCATGTCTGCACATGTCATACAGTACACAACATAATATATTTAACAGAGAAGAAAATTAAAATAACTTCAAATAAATATACAAATTTGTATGCTTTATTTTTAGTATTTTAAGCATCACTGGCACAATTGACCTAGGACTCTGTTTCATATTCTTAGACTTAATGAAACTATCTTATCTTATTGAAGATACCAACCTAGTAGCAGACAGCACTCTAGCTAGGTGTTAAGTAACAAAATTCTGGACAGAAACCCAAAGTTCTATTGAAGACAGAGGAAGGGAGACATCAAAATCTGAGTCAGAATATCAACCAATATATTAAGTCTTCATTTCTTATCCCTGTAGTCTTAATGGGTTTCTGAGAACCTCGGTTGCTTAATTACACATGTGGGAACTGAGTGCCTGACATTATGAGTGGTGCTTAAGCTCCTATAGGCAAGGGTGATTCATTACATTATTAGTGAATATCCTAAGAGGGATAGCTAGGCATGTGGAAAAAATATCAGGTTCCTATCTCACTCCTCAGACTATTTAAATATAAAAATAAAATAAATAAAAGCCCTGAAAAAGACCAAGGGTAGTTTGGGGTTTTTCGTCTTGTTGCACAGAGCTGACGGCGGTAAGGAAATATGTTGCAGGAGCTGCGGGACTTCCTGGGATGTGTGAGTCCAAATACTGAAACCAGGAAGAAAGTTCCAGGTAAAGTACGACAGTTGACTTTAACCAGAAACTTTACTAACCATAGAAAACTGAAACTAGAAATAACAATACTGAAATATTTAACTCCAGAACTTAAATCATTTTTATGGAAAAAAAAATCACTAAAAGATTGCCAAGCAAAATTCTAAAGATTGTTCATACATTTATGATGAATGAAGGCTAATTTTCCTCATAAAATATACAGAAAACATACAATCAATTTTTTTTTAAAAAAAAAAAGGAAAAGTCGAATAAATAGAAACTGGAGAAAAGCCAGATTTAACAGTAGATTTAACGGTATCTTAGTTGTCATGGGAAGCAACTCCAATTCTACTGATCAGATGAGGCACAGAGATTAAATAAACACCCAGATGGTTTGTAAAATAAAGACATGAAGAAAATAATTGCAAAATCAAGTCTTAAGACATAAGAATTTAAACAATTCAACGTGTAGATAAAAATTAGAAAGGAAACAATAATTGTTGCAAAAAGTAAATCTTATTCCACAGCAAAGTAGTTAACCTGTGTCAGCAACTTGTGCCAATTGCTGATAAAAACCATCTTGCTGTGTCAAAAAAAAAAAGAAAAAAAAACTCTTATTTCTCAAAAAAAACTGAAAATGGCCAAAAAAAAAGTCAATCTGTAGAGAGCTAACTAAATGGCACACGTATGTGAAAGCACTTTGAGAACTATAAAGTAACCATTTTTTAAATGTTCATGAATACAAGCCGTGTCAAAAATTTCAGTTATATTGTTGGACCTAATCCTTCCAGCAGCTCTAGACACTAGACTAAAGAACAGGCTAATTTAAATTTGAAAACTATGAGTGACTGCTTGTGAGCTCAAGCCTGTGACCTGCCCAATGTCTGCCTGTGATGTGGAAATTAGAGAAAAGGTCAAACACAGACCTTTCAAACCTGCGGACCTAGGGTTCTGCTGGAGGCTGTGAACTCGGCAGAAAGTGCAGCAAAGCAGAAAAAGCATAGTGTCAGGAAGAAATAAGATCTCCTGACACAAAGGCCTTGAGGCGAGAACATCACAATAAGAATATTGGTGATGGCTCTCGAGACTTACAAGGAAGCCATCTTAGCAGAGATGTGGAAGAGGAAGCCAGCCTGACAGGGCCTAGAGAGCAGAGCCGAGCGAGTCAACAAAATGGAGGCTTAAACTCTCAAGGATTCTGCCCTAGATAAGATGGGAGCCGTGAGACCGTGACTTTGTTACCTGTTCATGACAAACGTGGGAAAGAGATTGAGCAGTACCTGGTGCGTGCTGACGGAGGAAGTGTCTTACAAACAGAGAGAGACACTGTGTGCTTGTAGATAAAAGAATGAAGGCAGCTAGGTGGGAAAACAGGATTCTAGATGTACTGAAGGAGTACCAGGCAAACAGCAAAGTGGTTTCCTTTCGAAAAGCCCTAAGAGGTCATGATTGCAGACACATGAGGTGGTAAGGATGTTTAAGGCTACTAACAGTGAAGTAGCTTAGTGTCCCTTAGCTGGCAGAGCTCTAGGCATGCTAGGAGGGATGAAGCAAGGTCTCAGGTGCCCTACCACTGGGAGGCTAAAGTCCACATTGCAAAATGGATGCATCAGAATGAACCATGATCCTCTGACTATGGCACAGGGATAACCCAAGCTGCAAAGAAACTAAGTCCTAGAGCAGAACTCTTAAATCTGCCTCTTTCCACACACACCTGAAAAGGTTCATGAAAACACAGACACCTGGAACTTTGAAAACCTGAGTGTCCCTAGCAGTTTAGGGCCACAGAAGACTCCCGGTGGTACATCTGTTGTTGTTGTATTGTTATTGTTTTGATTGCTTGATTTTTTTTTGAGACAGGATTTCTCTGTGTAGCCATGACTGTCCTGGAACTTGCTCTGTAGACCCAGCTGGCCTTGAACTCAGAGATCTGTCTGCCTCTGCCTCTTGACTCCTAGGATTAAAGGTTTGTGCCAACACCACCTGACTCCACGAGGCACATCTTAAAAGTACTGGATCACAACAGGCCCTGGGCAACTTCTAAGAAGGGACCAATTAAGGTTTGCTTTGGGAGTAAAAATAGCTAGACTTAATCATTCGGAATCCCCATGTATTTACCACTTCAACTTTTTGTCAACACCTTAGAAAGAGTCATAGAAGTAAATGTTCCTATAACATGCAGAGGGGTTAGTTGGGCAAGCAGTGACATTTCATGGTAGTGTAAGAAAATGTCAAAAGAAAAAGGAAGTTACTAAATACCTTAAAATCACTCAGACACACAGATCAGAAAGACAGTTCTACTGAGCAATCGCATTGTCTCAGATGGTGTCCTTACCCCTAGCACTGTCCCGGGTTTACCACTGTTGATAGAGATTTAAAAAGTAAAAAGGGGTAGATTCTGTTTTCCCATTCTTGCTACAGTCTTTTCCCTTCCTTGCTACCTAACTTCTAGAATGAGTGGCCGGGGCTCTCAGCATTGCTTCCCTCCCACTCACTTCCCCAGCAGTACCAGCAATCTGGCTGCTCCCCCACCTTCTACTCAAACTGCAATCTTGAAAGACACCAGCGTCTTTATAGTCAAATTCTATCTCTTCAGCAGTATTTGTGCACCTGAGTTGCTTGGCTGGGTTTTTATACTGGAAAGTTTGGATTAAGGCTTATTTTTAAAAATTGAATAAAATGAATAAAACCAGAAGATCATGACAGGCAGGGTCTTGTGCTTCTGTGTGGTAACGAGAGCTATCGTGACTCTGTAGAACTTGAGATAAAGGCCACTGGTTCCTTACACAGAAAGCAAGACAGTTACCCAACGACGATGGGCAAATACGGACAGACCCCACTCATGTCATGAATCCTTGCAGCCAACGATGACAGCCTGAAGACATTCTGTGTAATCCTTCTCTTTCCACCTTTAAAACATTCCCTTGCTATGCTGGATGGTAGTGGTGCTGTCCTTTAATCCAAGCACTCGGGAGGCAGAGGCAGGTAGATCTCTGTGAGTTCAGTAGAGTTCCAGGACCACACAGAGAAACCCTGTCTCAAAACAAACAAACAAATAACAACAACAAAAAAAAGAAACTAGCAATTTCTCTTGCCTCAACCTTTTTGAATACATGTATAGTTAACTATGACTCATATTACCAGGGCAGTACTGCTCCTAAATATATTTCCTAATCTTTGGGCCGCCTCTCTCTGCTCTCTAAGTTAACAACACACATGGTCACTTTCTCCTTGTGAAGCCCCTTTCTTCACCTCCACCACAACACCTACACACTTCCTTTTCTGTCTCCTTGCCCCCTATTCAGGACCCTCTTGGCAAACTACCAAACTTCCTTCGTCCTCCAGCACCTTGGTGTGGGGTAATCCTCTCGAGCATTGGCTGCTCCTCTAGCTTTAAAAACATTGGTTTACTTCGTTTGCTCCTTTGAGGCATGTCTAACTATGTAGCCTAGTTGGCCTTAACGCCTGCCCCACCAACCTAAATGCTGAGGTTGCAGGCAGGCAACGCCCTCCGTGGGTCTTCACCTACTCTTGTTTCTCTAATTCTTCTCTCACTATCCCTCCTATCATCCAAAATTCCTGCTAAACCTCCACACTGTGGATTCGCTCGCCCCAACCATACCTCAGCTCTCTCTGTGTGTCGCGCAGGCTCTTCCACCAGCCCGAGGGCTCCTCTCACAGGTCTACCTGAGTAGCTCTGCCATTCACCTTCTCTGTCACTTCCGGCAAGATTACACTCACCAACTACATTTTTTCCTACCTTTTTTTATGTTGCTTAATTATTTTATTATTTAATAACTATCTTCCCTGCCAGATTCTAAGCTCCAGAGAATATGATCTATAAGTGTCTTTTTGAAGTGCTGGGGTTTAATTATATCTTATACCTGACAGAGCCATGCCCTGGTACTGAGCTACGTCCCCAGCCCCTCCACATCTTTCTTCACCAAATATCCCCGGTACAAAGCACAGTGACAGACACAAGGCAGAACATCCCTTTACTGACTGACTGACCAAATGACCGAGCCTCATTCTAGCTGTGACTTGTTTTCCTGAACAGGGATCTCAAACCTTTAGTCATTATTGGTTCTCTCTTGAATGTCACTGTCATTTCCAGCACAGCACATCTGAAACCAGAGGTCCCATACACTCTTGCCGCGGCTCTTTCCCCTCTGTTGTTGGTCCTGGAGAGCTGTTCCAAACCAGCTCATCCACTGAAAGGGTCAGCAGTTCCTGGAACAGGGCTAGTCCTTATTGGTCCTCATACAAAATGAAAGAATTGAATAGAGAGGCATCCTGAGTCCTTCCTTCTGAAAAGTCTGTATCTCTTAATAGTGTCATACCTACTTGTTTCATAAGTGGGGAAATACTGTCTAAAAAGATTAAGTAACCCGTTATCAATGAAATACCACAGTTAGACAGATTAAATGTGGCAAACCCCAGCAATGAGGATGTAATGTTGAAAACAGCCCCAGAAGATAGGAGATCAAAATTAGAGAAATGGTGTGAGTGACAGGCTGGCTTCTCATGAGAGTTTTTCAGTGCTAAAAGGGGATGGGGGGGTATCAATCTCTACCCAGACTCTACACATCTCCAGCAAACAACGTGCTTTGATAATGAAAGTAAAATAAAGGTTTCAGACATAAAATTGTTAATAATTCTTTTCATAAAAAAGAAAACAGAATGTTTCAACAGCAAAAAAAAAAGTGAAATAAAAGTTAAAGATATAAACTCGATTGGGGAAATAAGATCAGATAAAGACTCAGAATTTCACAAAGGTGCGTATCTAGAATGTGCCACCCAGAATCCCCTTCAGGGACAGCCCCTTGCTCCAGCCGAGAGTGCTGCCAGCAGACAGCCCTCAGTTTTCTGGGACTTTCAGAGGGTGATTTGCCTTCCTTGCTCAAAGTCAAGCCCTCTCCAGGTCAGCCCACCCAACACCTGAGTAAGGGGGAGGCGTAAAAGGCATTCTGATCAGTGCAGAATCTCTCGAAGGCCAGCTAGCTCAGTAGTACCACCAGCCCTGCCCGCTGTGTCCGGGGAGAGAGATGGTTGAAATGAAGGAATGGTCAGGAAAACCTGCCACATCATCAACAGTTTGGAGTCTCGAAGATGCTTAAAGAAAATTACTTCTTTATAAGCAGAAGAGCTGCCAGGTGTGCCTCAACACTGCAGTTTCTTTATGTACTTTCCTTAAACACAGATAAGATTGTGTTCTCAGAATGGAACCTAGGTTTCTAGACATGCAAGGCATATACATTCTAGGTATGAAAACCTTAAAATTCTTTGTTTAGTGTTAATGCATAAATGATGTCAGTTCTTGGGGGAAATGAGTAGAGTATAATCAACTCTCATAAAAATTACATGTATCTGCGATGTTATCATTTCTTTAAGTGATGGATAGTGATTACTTCTTAGGAAACATTAGCGTCACACAATCCAAAGCCACATAACACCCACTGTCCTGCTCCGTAGACCCAGTCAGAAGCTAGAAAATGGGAGCCAGGGACAACATGGGAGAAGAGGCAAAACCTCATTGTCACTGGTTGCATTTTAATGACTGCATAGACCAATTCTTCAGACGCAATATAAAACCAAATGACCACTGGATCGTTTTGTTCAGGAGCATCATCAGCTGACATTCCCATGGTCTTATTGAGAAGTAGTTTACCTACAGTGAGCACCTTCATTTATCCCCATCTTATTCTAGCTATTCTGAGCTGGTCGGCCTCCCTGTATCTATCGTCTGTCTCAACCCATTCTCAATCTCAGAGCATGTCTTTTCTGCTAGTTAAGGCTAAGCACATAATCTGTCGGTGATATTGTCTTCTTTCCCACCTCTTATTAGATCTTGCTCTCTGTTATAGAGGAAAAGAAATCGTTATGGCTCCTCAGACCTGAATGCAGGCATTTCTGGTGTTTCCTCTGTCATTCGAATCTCTGTATTGGCTTTGAAGAAACACTTGCTCCAAGCATGTTTCAAAAATGCTGGATTTCCCTATACTCCCCAGTATAGAGAGGAATGTCCAGCATTCATGTCCATCCTCTATGATTCCCTTCTTAGCCACCAATATAATAGCATGGAACTCCTATTGTAGGAACCCCTGCTAATAAGTCCCCTATTTCTGCTTCAAAGGGAAGACTTTACTAAGTGCCAGGATGCTACTATCACATTATTCTCCAAAACTACTGCCTTAGAATATTGTTTCTTTTTACAGGCTAATAAACGACCTCACTGTTAGCTGTGCAATATCCAGATAATCAATTTTCCATTAAAGTCCCTTGAAATGCAGTTTTATTTTTGATTATTGTATGATATGCTGCTCTCACAGAACCTCCAGGCCTTTGTTCCTGTTATCCATCCTTCCTCACAATTTTCTTCTCTGACTTACCCTATCTACTCAAAGCTCAGTCAAGGCCCAACTCAAGACCAAATCCTCTGTAACACTGTCAACACCCTGTGGTTTTACCTTTCCTCATTTTTACTTTAAGATTTTTCTAATTTTAAATGTTCCTTGAAGATTTAATTTTATTTTTGTCTCCCTCATTTAGATTGCTGGAAATGTTTAGTTGGTATTCTTTCACACTTTACACATGCACGGGAGGGGAGGAGAGGGAAAGAGAGGGGGAGAGAGAGAGAAAGAGGAGGGAGAGAAAGAGAGATAAAGAGAGGGAGACAGAGGGAGGGAAGGGGAAAAGGGGGAGGAAAGGGGGAGAGAGAAAGAGAGAGGGAGAGAGGGAGAGAAAGAGGGAGGGAGGGAGAGAAAGAGGGAGGGAGGAGAGAGGGAAAGAGAGAGCATTCTTAGCATTTTTATTTACCAGAATATTGAGCATGAAGTTCCAGAGAGAAACACACCTGTATATTAAGCTAATAGGCAATAGACAAATTTACAGCAGATGCAAAATAAAGAAAGGAAGATAGGACTGAAGTTAGTGAGGACAATTCACTGCTTTTCTGATGTTGCTTTTAATCTCTTTAGAGCTGAGAGCTGGTTGTCTCCTCCTGTTACTGCCTGCCCCCTAGTGGAAGATGAGAAAAAGGAGTAAAAATTATGAAAAAAAAAACAAAAACTGGAGAGTTGGTTCCCTTCTATCTATCTATCTATCTATCTATCTATCTATCTATCTATCTATCTATCTCTATCTCTATCTCTATCTCTATCTCCTCTCTCTTTTTATTTTCAACTTACATTGGTAAAACCAGTAACTTCAATAAAAGGTGTAATGATTTCGTTCAGAACATGGAACTATAATTTGAACATAGGGAAACTCAGAAGGCAGTGGGGCAAAAGTAAGTAGAAAGAAAAGGCATGGTCCGTGAAAGTGGAGGACAAGCAGTCACGCATGAGACGGGGAGTTTAGCTTCTTCTTAACTTCTCCCTTGAATATTTCATTAGATAAATACCAAACGGTTTACAGTTTACAGTAAATAGGCAAAACAAAAGCGCTCTATCCTCTCCTCTCTCTCCTATGTGAATGGGATCTTACATAGAGTAAGTTAACCATTCCTGTCTGCAGCACCAGTAACAAGGCCATAAAGTTGCGACCCTGGTTGGTTTTCAGCTCCCCATCCTAAATGATTTCTCCATGAACTTCGCGTGCAGATCATGTGTATAAAGTCCTTTGCTTATTTGCTTTCTAAACACTCCATGACTTTGTGATACAGGCTAGGACTTCAGAGATTTGATGAATGCAGCATCTCCAACTTGTGTGCAGACACAGTTTTAAAAAACAACCTTTAAGCCTTTAAAGTTCAAATTATCTGTTAGCATTTCCACTTTGTCGCTTTTCTGTCTGCTTTAGCTAAGTTAATATGCAGCAGGACACAAACAGCTCCTTGCCTGCCTGGCTTTCCCTGTCAAATTCATCCCGCCCGGATTTCAGGAGCTTTCTAGAGAAGCTCAGCTACTGAAAGACACAGATCTCTCTTTTTCTTTTCCCATTTAACTTCTAGCCCAAAATTAGCTTAGCGTTTTCTAGCAGTGCTACAGTGGGTGGTTCTCTTCGGTGAAAAACCTACGGGTAAACTGCTCACTCAAGTGTTTCGTGGTGTGCTTTTTAGAACCATGGACAAACCATTTCGCCTCGCTAAGCTTCGAGTTCTAGCTTTGTAAGATGGAGCTGTCTTCCATGCCTACCTCACTGGGTTGCCATGCACATCAAAGAGAAAAGACATGTAAAAAATCTCAGCAGAGAGGTGCAGTGGTAGAACAGAGCTATTCTACATGTGCTCACAAACAAGGTTACCATGAGAGACTCTTTCTCTGGGAGATAGACAGGAAAGATTTTAAAGGAATTCTGATGAGAGGAAAAAATAATACCATTTCTCCTTTAAATCGCTGAAATATAAAATTTAGAAGTAAGTGCCTTGTTCCTTTGCAGCTTCTCCATCCACTAAAAGTGAAACACGAAAATGCCCTCCCACACCCCCACCTACCTTCTATAGTGAAACCAGGACACCCCCACAAGTAGCCCCAAATTCTATTCAACTCCTACAAGAATGCAGATATTGAGGAGGGCACCTTCTGATTCAGAAAGTGTCTCCCGTAGCCCACACATCTTCAAGACAAATACAGACGTACATCACTGATATGCCAGCATAACTGTACGCATAAAACCCACAGTCCAGAAAGGGACAGAAAGAAACAAGTATTCCCGACTTACACTGTTGGCAAGGGAGACCTAGGCGAGATATGGGAGACAACAGTTATTTTAATTTTTCTCCAAGAGGGAGAAAATACAGAGAACCCATGTCACGTTGCTTGCTATGAAAATGTGTTTAATTTATTCTCTCTTGTCCTCAAAGGGGAGGGGAGATGAGGACATGGCAGTGGAGGAAATTATAGACATGCATATATTGTAGGACACAAAGCAAAATAAATACGGCAAAGCAGAAAGGAGGGGTGGTGAAATGCCTCACATCTAGAGGACCCCCCCCCATCTCTACAACAGCAATTGGCTTGTGCTGCCTGGCGAAAAGGGCAAGACTCAAAAGCAGCGCACAGCAGGTCTCTCACCCCTAGTCCTTCTCCCAAAAATAATTCAGACTCACCAGCCACAAAGACCCCCCATATCAAGAGTACCGCTAGGTCAGAAGTTCTCCAAAAGCAGGGCATTTCTGGTTTCTGGTTTTGCTGCTCACTCGGTACTTTTTCTCCTCACAGGTAGGAGAGCAGTAGTGACCATGGCCAGGCTCCCTCTGCTCGCCCGCTGGCTTCTGTGTGGTAGCACCTCTTAACCATCAGCAGCGAGCTCTCCTTTCCTCTCTGCCCTTTCCTTGGACTCGACGTGTTGCAGTCTGATTAGTAAGCTGGAAGAGAAGAAACTTCTCTGGGACTTGACACAGCAGTAGATTTCCTGTGCAATGCTTTGCAGAGGAAGCAGAGTGAGTTATCTTCCAGCTCATTGGTTCTCCTCTCCTGCTGCTCACAGATAAACTGCACAGTAAGGTTCTGAACATGCCTTTGACAGATGGATTTGTCCATTCAAAACAGGCATGGGATACTGACCTATTTGGAGCCTATGCTTGTAAATGTTCCAATCACAATTAACTTCAGGAAAATTCTCCAATAGGAAAAAAAAAAGTGTACAGCCTTCTCCAGTCTTTCAATGTAGAATAAATATTTCTCCTTGGAAATGCTTGGATGAAATTGCAATCTAGTCTGGAGGTCCATACATAACGCTGGGAGCATCGAAAGTGTACCACTTTTCTGTTATTACTCTAGCAATCCCAAAATTGGTGGCTTAACAAAACACAGATTCAGTGCCTAGGAGTCAGAGTCTAGACGGCTGTAAGGGGCTAAAC
Organism: Dicrostonyx torquatus; assembly: GCA_028555095.1. Taxonomy (NCBI): domain Eukaryota; kingdom Metazoa; phylum Chordata; class Mammalia; order Rodentia; family Cricetidae; genus Dicrostonyx; species Dicrostonyx torquatus. The sequence continues at coordinate 7,808,921 of JAQHUG010000033.1, read as the reverse complement.
TCAAGGCACGGCCAGGGCTTCACTTCTGGGGACTCAACCTTTCCCAGCACCTAGACGATGTCTCCACTCTCTGGCCTGTGAATACATCATTCTGGCCTTTGCTCTCTGTCAAATCTGATACCCTGACTGTGACCCCTCTGCCTCTCTCTTAGAAGGATCCTCTGTGATTGATTTGCTCAGGAAATCCAGCACTGTCTTTTCATGTGAAGACCCTTAACTGAATTACGTCCACAGAGTCCATTTGCCTGATTAGTGGACATTCAGCCACAGGTCTCTGTTGGAGGTTCAACACTGAGTCTCCCTGACTTTGGAAGAGAAAGGATAGTGTAAGCACAGATAATCATTTTTCAGTTGTCACACATTTGAGATTCTGACTTTCCAGAAAAAAAAAATGGGTGTAATGTTGCTAGTTAATGTGTGCTTAGATTACAGTTGAGAGGAAGAAAGACAAAAAAAAAAAAACTTCTGTGGCTGTGGTAAGAATTTCCTACCCCACGGCAAAGTGCTCCAGGAAGGGGAAGAAAACAGTGCAAACAGGAAAAAGATAAAACAACATGCATTTTTTTTTCAAAGTTAGCAGTTTCCCTCTTCCCTCTTACCAAACATTAAAGTATGTGTATTCTCCCCTCCCCCGTCAAGCTTTCTCAGTGAATCAATCTGATTCACATCATGACATAAGATCCTTAAGAGCAAGGAAGGCTTGAAGACGTGGGCTATGACAGTGAGGGAAGGGTAGCTGTCCTCGATTCTGTTCAATGATTCATCAGATATCTGAAAAAATAATCGAAGAAATGTCATTTAAACCGTGATGCCATTTTTCCATCAGACGAAGCTGTGTGGAGGTTCTGACAACAGACAGAAGTAGGCTTAAGTTCTCTTCCCAGGCAATGTCAATGAGACCAGTTCATTTTAATTTCCTTAGTCAAAATTTCTTCATGATCAGGGCAGCAAAATGGCTTAGTGGGTAAAGGTGCTGGCCGTACTGATGTGGGATTTCCCTCTGTGTTCTGTGATTACCATTAATGAATAAAGAAACTGCTTTGACTATAGAACTTAGGTAGGCATGGAAAGCTAGGCTAAATGCTGGGAGAAAGAAAGGCAGAGTCAGAGAGAAGCGATGGAGCCATTGGAGACAGACGCTAAAAACTTTAGCCGATAAGCCACTGTCACGTGCCGATACACAGATTAATAGAAATGGGTTAAATTAAGATGTAAGAGTTAGCCAATAAGAAGTTAGAGCTAATGGGCCAAGCAGTGATTTAATTAATACAATTTCTGTGTGATTATTTTGGGTCTAAGCTAGCTGGGTGGCCAAAAACCAACAAATGGCCTCTGACTCTCCTACACCGTACAAGGCTGAATACCTAATTACAATCCCCAGAAACTACATAAAAGTGAGAGAGAGAGAGAGAGAGAGACAGAGACAGAGACAGAGACAGAGAGAACAGAACCAACTCCACAGTTATCCTTGACCCTCACAAAAGCACTACGTCATGGACACACACACACACGAAAACGAGAGAGAGTGTGTGCACATTGCTTCATTTTGTATTATTTACTTTTATTCTCTTCATCAATTATTTTTGAGATGCGATGGACTCAAACTGTCTGTGTATCTGAGAATGACCTTGAACTCCTGATCGTCTGTCCCATCTTCACCACCCCAGGACTGAGATTCTACTGTGACGCGTGCTACCACACCTGCTGTACTGGCGATGGAACCCAGGACTTCTTGCATGACATGCAGGCATACCATAAGCTGAGTCATATTCCCAGCCTCAAAAACAAATGAAATTACTTGTCATTTATTTTAATGCCTGCCTGATGCTAATATCAAAACCAAGCTCAAGAGACCTGCCAAAGTCTAAGGAGACCTGGTGGCTGAGCTGAACTGAGCATTTCACGATTGCTGCCTCTGAGGTCTTCAGACTCGGCTCCCACCCCCCAGTCTGAGATTTCAGGTGTGACTTTCACAGGCACGCTCCCTGGGTGCTCATCTGAGAACAAACCACAGTATTTAACCCGCTGTGTAAGAGTCGAGTCAATGATTGCCACAGCACACAACTCACAAAACAGAAGAAAGAGTAGGGTTTTTCTCTCATCACCCTCTCACATCGTCTACCCTCAAGCCCCACACCCCAACTTTCTCAATGCCCACCCTCTCTTCTTAAGAACAAGCATTTAAATTAAGGCACCAGGAGTTTGTCATCACCCACTGAAGATGTGCAGTGAGAACCACCATAATAAGAGACGTGTGTGTGCATCTTATAAAGGCTTCTCTCTGAAAAATCTCTGGCGCTAGTTTCTTCCTGCATGTGCTTTTCAAAAACAGAACAGAAAAATGAGAAAGCATCAAGAGGAAGAAACTGCTCAAGCAGAAATGCAAACCCTCCAACTGTCTTCTACTAGTGTCTATCTATTAAGAGCCAGGGAATTTGAGGAAGAAAGAAAGCAAACATAAAAACCAGAATGGTGTCATGTCAATTTAAAACAAAACAAAGCAGACCAGGATGGCATAGATCAATCAATAGTGTGGTAGCCAAAAGCTTAGCTCAGCAACACTCAGTAAGTTAGAGCCCCTGTAAGCCATGACAACCACAAACTTGAACCCTTGGTTTGCTCAAAAATTGCATATCTTTCTATAAATGCCATTCAAGTAAACATCTTCTGCTCAGGAGTATTGCTCGTCCTCAAGAGGCTGGGGTGTAGCTCAGAGGCTGAGTGCTTGCCCAGCATGGTCAGTCTCTGACACTGAAAACGGGATGCAGCCCATACACTGCATGCTTCTCCTTTCATATCCTATAAAGCTGTTGATATTTACCTTGAAATTTTTCACTTCTACTTACACTATGTCATCAACAAAAAAACAACCTTCAGAAAATTATATGTGTGTGTGTCATGTAAGAGCTAACCTTTTGCAACAATTTTACAAACTGTACAGAAAAATTCGACAAGGATGTTTGAAAACGAAGTACATACACTATCAAACAAGTGAGCGACATGTGCAGTGGTTAGCATACATAAAGAAACTTTAGTAATGTTTTATTTATTGCAAAGAATTAATTCTAGATCTCACTGGTCATATTTCTGAGCCCTACACTTAATACCCGAAGTAGGGCCCTAAACACTTCACAAATATTACCCTACTTAATTCTCTACACAACCGTATGCAGACTAATATCTTTATTATTCCCACTTTACACTGTCCCTTCTTAGCCAAAAAGACTAGGTAAATTTTCCAAAGACATACAGATGACTTATGATGGAAGCAGGAATAAGACTCCAGAAAGCTTCCTTCATAGTTAGGTACTTGGTTAGTCAGACCTTCATTTTCTAATCCATATCTCATGTTCTAAATAGTCTTCAATACATCTTTCAGGAAGTATTCATCTGCTATTTTTCTCTCTTTCAGTTTCACACACTTATTATTTCATTGAGTTGTTGTTGTTGTTGTGTGATTGTTTAATAAATAAACCATGAGCTATAATTTGCTTTATATTAATATTGCTCTTTGCTGCCTACTGCAGTTTTGTGAAACCAACACTAATGCTTAACCCCAGAATTCAGGAAGCAGAAGCAGGAAGAAGCAAGTAGATCTCCATAAGTTTGAGACCAGTCTGGTCTACATAGCAAGCTCCAGGACATCCAGGACTACATAGAAAGACCTTGTCTCAAAAAAAAAAAATTTCAACAACAAAAAATCCCATTACAACTGGTTACCTAATGGATAGTGTGGGTGCCATAGCCAGAAGACATGCCATTTAAAAGGTCACATGGCACCTTGCAGTGTATTTTGCATAAGGATAAATACTGAAAAAGAATCAGATCCAATTCTGTGTTCAGACACAGTGCTTTTCTGTGCTACCAACTGTATTTATGCCTTGCCCCAGAAACCAAAGTAATCGTGTTGAAAATGCAAACTTGAAGTATTTTCTGCATTAAGACATTTCCTATTTAGGGCAGCTTTATGGGTGGCAATTGGGAAGTCCAGAAAAATACAGAAGTCAACCCCATACACACACCCAAAAAGAAAAAAAGTTGAAAATCGCTGTCACATATCTTGACTAAAAACTAACATTGAGGCAAAATAGTCTAAATTTAGACAATGATCATCTGACTTTCACGAATTTCTAAGGCAGAAAAGTTGGAAGAGAATATTCCAAGTGTGATTATCTTAAATGCCTTAGATAGTGTTCAATTAATAAATATATTAACTCCTTGTGGTCTTCTAGTAAAATGATACAAAACATGAAAACCACAGAAGTCACAAAAGCTAACATTTTCCCGAAATTCATTCACATTTCATTAGCTCAAGATTTCTCAAAGGAATGATAAATGTTCTGTTGAATTATTATGGTTTTAGTCTCCCAGTGGGTTAAGAATGTTGTCTTCAAATTACATATAGCTAACCATGCTGTATTTTATAATTGTATATCATTTTCAGTGAATAGCTGAGTTTTAAACAGTCAGAACCCAATGTGTTGAATGTAGAATAAGAAAATCATGAGTTTCCCTTTTAAGGTAGCTGTTAAACTGTACAGCTAATGGCAAACTTCGCCTCTGTCACTTGATGTAGGACGTCCTTCTGTATGCTGTGAATATGTGTTTCTCTCACTGGTTGTGAATAAAGCTGTTTCGGTCAATGGCCAAGCAGAG
>JAQHUG010000033.1:7759665-7786956 GCA_028555095.1 Dicrostonyx torquatus | reverse complement strand
CAGCCCCCAGTTTTAAGTTTTTAAATTTATGAAGCGGGGAGTGGGAGAGAGAACACATGTATGTACACACATACACATGCCTATATCACCGGTATGTGGATACCTATGAAGTCCAAAAGAGAGCAACAGATTTCTCCAAAGCTGGAGATACAGGAGGTTGCCAGCTACCCACTGGGAGTGCTAGAAACTGAACTCAGGTCCTCTGAAAGAACAGCGTGTGCTTTTAACATATTGGACCTATACAAGCTTTTAAATTTAGAGTTTCTTAAACTGTTCACTTAGTGTTCTGAAATGTTTTTTCATTCCCAAGATGTTTTTTATGGAAATACAAACATTTGTCCAAAACATGTTACTAGCTCTTGAACAGCAGGTCATGGTACTTACAAAGGTAACTAAAACTGCAGCAGAAACTTAGACGATTCCAGCACACACAAATAGAATTTTTATGTTCTTAAAAAGAATTATGTTCTAGGATGGAGAGATGGCTTAGCAGGTGGGAGCACTGCTGTTCTTCCAAGGGACCCACTTCTCAGTACCCACTTGACAGCTCACAACTATCTAACTCCAATTCCAGGGGATCTGACACTCTGACACAGACACACATGCAGCCCAAACACCAGTGCATGAAATAAATAAAATTGAAATTTTATTTTAGGAATATCTCAGTAGTTTTTTTTTTCTACTAGCATAAAATTGACCTACACTGAAATGCAGAGCAGTAGGTTAGTATCCACCTTAATTTTGCTTTATATTACTTCCAGATAGACTTTTAAAATTCCTTTTTTAGAAAAGTGAAGAACTCAATGACAATAATTTACTTTTCAAAAACTGTCAGGAACCACTAACGTGAAGCAGTGAATTTATTCATGTGAAGAAAGCCATGCAACTTGGCAGTCAGTCTTTCTGTGTATCTTGTAATACAAAGGTCTTGGGATTTGCAGAAATCCTGTAAAGTATTAGGGTCACTCTTATAATGCATCAAGGAATTAGTATAAAAATGACTGAATATTATCAAACTGGCAGGGAAGTAATTCCTGATTTAGTATCATAGGTACCACTTTGTGCAATCACATACTGAAGAGAATATTATTTCTTCTTTGGAAAAGGAATTAAGAGATTAGTAATAATCTAAGTGCCCAGAAGGGGGAAAAGAACAAACAAAAAGATGACTTTGAATTTTAGCCCAGGAGAGTTATAGTTCAGTGATATCACTTGTGCTGGCATGAGTCAGCTTCAAGTAGGAGTGTGTGTCTGAGTATTTGATGTTCCCTGGGAAAACCTGATAGATTGACATTTCACCTTTTCCTTGATTTGACCTTCCTCTACAATTTTGTAGTTGAATAAGTAACATTCTCCATTTACCAAGAGTACAAGTATAGTAAATATAGCCAACAAAGAACACAATTTCTAATTTTTCCTTTGAAGTATTTCATGTAAAATTGAACTTTTTGGTTCCAAAATTGTTACATATCGGCATCTTTATGTGGCTCAGTCAAGTTACAGTCTTTTAACTATCTTAGACTATAAAATACATTGTAATCACATTAAACAGCTGATAAATGTGGCTCTGGTTCTCTGATCTTAAAATAAAGTCCAAGGCATTATGGTCATGTCTAGTAAAGCATTAGGTAGCAGACACCCAGTGCACACTACATGTGACATTTAACTCATCATCAGAGCAAATTATTTATGGCTTGTTTTTATTGTATAGATGAGAAAGTAGGTAGAGATTGAGAAATTTACATGAACCAACTCAACCTAAATTCTGAAAAATTATAGTTAAAATGTGTAAAGCTATATTGATAAAATTTATTTCTAATACTTATTTTTCTATAGATGGTATTAACAAAGATTGACAAATCTTCCAAAGGCTATCTTTTAAAGCAAGTGCTTCAGATCCAGAAGTTTGTTAACACACAAACACAAGGCTGCTTTCCTCAGTTGTTTCCTATAAGGTAAGAGTCAGATTTCTCTAATAACATTGTGTACTAAAAGCCTTTACCAGGTGGATCTCTGTGAATTTGAGGCCAGCCTGGTCTACAGAGTGAGTTCCAGGACAGCCAAGGCTGTTACACAGAGAAACCTTGTCTCAACCCCACTTCCCCAACCCCCAAATACAAAGCCTTTACTACGAAGTCGGTGTCCTTGATGAAGGTTCCTCTAGGAAACTGTAAGCTGTGAGTCTTCAGTGCTGTCTGTGTTTTATTCTCTTGTTTTCAAGCTGACTCTTCCTTACATATACTTCATTCTCTTTCTGCTTCAACCTAGCTCAACCCTAGACCATGCCAGAAATGAAACCTTTCCTTTGCAAACAAGCTTCTACTTATTTATCTATCTATTGTGGGGGAGGGGCAGATGCATGCTGCGGTGTGCCTGTGGAGGTCAGAGGGCACCTTTATGCAGTTGGCTCTTTCCTGCCTGCCCCCTTGTGGATCTGCCATTTGAACTCAGGTCATCAGGCTGTCGGACCACACTTCCACCTGATGAGCTATCTCTCCAGCGCCTTCTCCTTAATTTCAATGAACACTATTTATCTTAGGGTAAAAAACTCATTAGGGCCGCAGCAGATCAGTTTGCCTGAAAATTGACAGAAACATTTTTCTTCCAGGAAGACTATGTAGACCTGAGTTCAAGACCACCCTGAACAACATAGTAGGACCCACTTCCTCAGAAAGATAATTAAAAATTTTAATGTAAAATAGGCCTATATAAAGAAAAAATGTTTCAAGTTTGAATTAAACTAAGCAGATGGAATAGGTATTTTCTGAGCTGGTAATTTTGGGGCACTACGATGTGGTTTCATGAAAAACTTGCATTTTTAACTTGTCCTGTGTGTCTTGGGTACAGTAAGTAATGAGTACTGAGGCAGATAGAGCATCAGTCTCTTGTTTCCTTGCCCTGACTTGTTTGTGGAAGGCACCAGGGATAGTTTGTGAGAAAATAAAAAAAAAAAAAAAAAATGTGACAGATGTAGGTGTAACTGTTCCCTTAGCCGTTATTGTCACAGTTAGATGTGGGTGTAACTGTCCCCTTAGCTGTTATTGTCACAGTTGTCACAGTTAGATGTAGGTGTAACTGTCAGCCCTAGGGACAGATTGCCTTGGGTTTGTGTTACATCTGTGGGTCTCTGGTAAAGAGGCTACTCACTGGTAAATGTCACCATCAGGAGCATGTATTGTGATTGATAGACACTTTACATAATTTCCTTTCTTGCCAGTCATAAGTGGCAGTGGATTTGTGTTGTTTTTTAAAGGAGTTTGCTTTTTTGGACATGACGGATTTCTCTGCTGTGTGACCCTGTTGAGTGGGATTACTACTGCCACTCCTATTTACCACATGTGACCTGTAGAAAGTCACCCAGCACTCAGAATCTGTTAACTTGGAAAGAAACTCAGCATTCACTGTAACACAGCAATCATTCCTAGGAATATACTCCTAGCTCTTCAAACCTGGTAGACTTGTGGACGCTTGCCCACTCGCTTACTCCAGGCATACTTCGGATAGAGTAAATTAATACTGTAAATAAGTCAGGTTGTCTTTCTTTTCTTCCTATATTCTCTTAGGAGAGTGGTTCTCAACTTTCCTAATGCTGCAGCCCTTCAGTAGTTTCTTGTTGTGGTGACCCCCAGCCAGAAAATTATTTTCATTGCTACTTCATAACTGTAATTTTGCTACTGTTGTGAATTATAATGTAAATATTTTTGGAGATAGAGGTTTGCCAAAGAGGTCAAGACCCACAGGTTGAGAACTGCTATCTTAGGAGAAAGGTAAAGACATTTAGTCTAGAAAGGTTTGGCTTTGAACCTATAAACAAAGCTTAAGTGATAATTTTTATGCATGAACTCTGGCCCAACACAATAGAAGAGTATAGATGTGAAGTGTCCATATAGATTATTACAAATTGTATATTTTATGAATGATATGGGAAAAATAGGTTAGTCCAACTGCTTCTGTATTTTTGTGTAGTAAAATTCCAAGCATCTGAGAACTGACTCTGGGTCAGAATTGTGAGCTAACAGAAACACTGCATATGAGTGCAGAGTGCCAGTTAGTGTGTGAACCCTCAAACTTGTATCTCTCCTCTAAATTACATCTGCTTAGTTCAGTTGTAAAAGCCATCACAAGGCTGCTTTAGGCACAGTAGTTTTAACCAGAAAATCCAAAATGCTGTATGTACTAACAGAACCGGCAGCACTACAGGAGACAGCACCTTTATAAAACCAGAGGATGAGGCTTGAGAGACCACAGCTGTCCACTTCTGCATGCATGGAGACAGACACATAAAAGTCACAGTGTGTGGTGATGATTATTTTTTACCCTAAATATACTTCAAGGTGTTTGCATTTTAATCACAAAAAGACTAAAATTTACTGTCAAAATGTACTCGGGAGAACAGAAAGTAAAATGGAAGGTGTGGCAAAATGTTTAGACTCCTGAAAGAGATGGAGCAGATGTTGTGGATCCTCAGATTAGCTGCGTGAATCTATTTCAGATCCTGCAGAATACTGCGTGAAACCGACAAAAGAGAAGGAAGATGGGGCAGACTAAAGGGCATTGCCCTCCTACATGGCATTATAAGACCTTGTTTAAAAACAAGTTTGTATAGCATGAATTCAGTTCGGTTACAACCTCTGAGCAAGGGGGGAATTAAGCTTCCTTTTCTTTTCCCAGTGCAGTGACCTATTCTGGAGTGCATCTGTTGAAATGCTTTATAGCGGATATAACAGGAAATCTAAAGTAAATGCTCCCGGGGTGATGAAGTTTCAACGTTCTTCGTGTCAAGTGAAGTTAGACACCTAGAAGAATTTCAATATTGTTTTAAATATTGTGCATCTCAACTTGCAGAAGAATCAATTCAACTTTAAAACCTGCAGCCTGAGCAAAAATGAACTTGTTGGGGGTGAGGGTTATAATTAAATCATATTGATCATTAGGACAGATGCTGCTAGCTGGCTTTTCTGTTTTAACTACAAGTCCAAGAGCATATAGCAATACATGAAGTGAGACCGTGTTACTACTATGTAGAGAGGTTTGTTATATTATTCTAAGAAAGGTCTACCACCTTTAATGTAAAGCGTGCCTAGATAAGTAGAAAAGTAAATGGCTATATGTATGCTTATAATTCTTTTAGTCGTTATTTGAGTATGAAAAAAAAACTTTCAGAATTTGCCTGGCCATGGAAAAACCAGTCATGTGGGAGTAGAATCATTCTTTACCCTTTGGGCAAACACAGGATTGATAATCAGTATCTAGGACTCAGAGTCTATTTCTATTGTCTGTTATTACTTGCTCCTTGGGGAATCACCTGATATCTCCTCACCTCATTAATGGCTGTCAGCACCTTAGCTATGAAGGCTAACAAGTTATATTGATGGCAGCTGTACATCTGTAAGCCCTAATCAGCAAACCTCATAGGCTCTTACCACGAAAACATCCCACCTTGAAAGAAGTAGCAGAGATCACAGAACCTAGCTTTAAGTGAATTCGCAAGTCAGTGGGGTGGTTTAGAGTCATTGTGCCACAGATTTAGAATGGGCAGACTGGCTTTGAGCTGCAGCTCACAGGAGCAAAGTTTTTATAAGACATCAACGCTCCATGAAGTGTCTTAGTATTCCAAAGTGAGACTGCTGACAGGTTATAGCTGTGGTAAGGCTGTACAAACTCAATAGGAAAAACTTGAGCTGTTTTATAATTGATAGTCTATTTTATCCTAACTAGCAGTATCTGAAGCAAAAAAAAAAAAATTTAAATTTTTTTCACAAAGCAAACATGGGTGTTAAAAGAATTACATTCAGAGGTGTCCTTCTTCCAGAAGCGGGGCTGTCTGTCAAAGCTTCCCATGGTAGCATTCGTGTGAGGTGATGAAGAGAACAGGAGTGCTGAAGGAGAAGGAAAGCACGCCCCGCATACCTGGCCACCACAGACACTGGTACTTGGTGTGGAGAGACGTTGTGAGCAGCCTCAAGACATGGATTCCTAGTACAAGAGGATGTAGTTCAGCGGTAAAGCCATGGCCTAGCAGATGTGAGGCACTAGGTTCCATTCCCAAAAAAACAAAAGCTTGGGCTTTCTTTGACCAGAGGATGAAGCAGGTATAGTCCTCTTCCTAGTTGCACATAACCAAGTGCCAAGCAGTTTCTGTAGCTTGTCTAAACCCAGAGGTCCATACACACGCACACACACAAGCTACATACACAGATCACACATGTCCTTCACTCAACACACACACTTCTGCATTGCTCTTGTGTAGCTCTACACGGCTGTCTCTCTCTACACCGCCACTCCTCTCACAGTCAAACTCTGGACAACTATATGGTACAGTTTCAGAACCCAAGATAAGTCATGTAGTTTCTCTTAGGGCTAGGGATATCACACTGACCAGCTAGTAATGCTTGCATGTAGCTCTAAATTGGTGAGGGTTCTCAGAAAGTAAACAGTTGGCTGAACCCTGAGCCTACAACATAAACTGAAGCTAGACTACATGCAAAAGGCCAACTGGTGCAGGGAAGTTATGTCTACTAAAGTTGCCTCTAGTTCTGACCTTGATTCAGCAGCGAACAACACCTGGGAATTTGATCTCTTGTATTTGTCTCCAGGGGCAGCCAGTCTGCTCTGAAGTCCAAAATCAGCTTTGTGACTGAGAATAGCATTAGCTGCCTATGTCAGTGTGAATAATGAAAGATATCTTAGTATTATTTCTGTATTATACAGCTTAAGCAGAAATCATCTTCCTGACTGTCCACAGCTATATGTGTGCCCAATAGATGGAATATTTTCACAAGATAAACACACAGGCAGTGGGAAAGCACCCATAGCAGTTCTGAGGGAAGAAATGAAGTGGCTCGTGAAAGAAATTAGACAGGAGCAAATAAATGATCATTTACAGTCAGAAACCCCAGAGCTTTGCCAAGTTATACATCTGCTGGGTTGACTTGTTGACACCTGCTGTACACTCCCACAGCAGCTCTCAGCACTAGTTAAACTGAGTGGAAAGTCCAGATTCACACACTGCCACTCCCACCCTCAGGCCTTTGAGGCAACATTGTACAGCTGTGTCCAGGCTTGCAGGCTTTAGGCTTGTGCTGTCATTGAACAGCTAGTCACTACTGAGAGCAAGGGGAAGACGCCTATGTTTTCTCCTAAATTCACCCTTTCTGGCCTGGAGGAATAGCAGATTTCCCATGACCATCATGTCTGGGAGCAGTTGTACTGATATGTACAAAGTCAGGTGATAGCATTGATACCAGGTTACAAATTTATGATGGGCCTTATTCCTGGCATACACTCACCTACTTCTTTGCTGCATCCCTTAGAAACAAGGAAAAAAAAAAAACTCCAAAAGCCTTGTAATATATCCTCTTAAGAGTTACACTGACAAAATGAAGATTAAATAATAGTTTTTCCATTTGAGTAATGGCAAATATTTTGACCATTTTAGTAACATAGTGTGCATTGCATATACACATTGTTATTCAAGAGAAGAACCTGGGCCGTTGATGGTCCAGTGGGCAGACACACATGCTGCTAAGCCTGATATAATTGAATTCCACCCTGGGACCCGCAGGTGGAAGTAGGTATCAACTCCCACCAGTGATCCTCTGATATCCACACACACACAAACTAAAGACTTTCAAAGGGGAATGGGGCCAGTGAGGCCTAGTGAACCTTTAAGGTGCTTCCGTACTACTCTCCAACCTTGCTCCGTGTTTACCCTCAGATACATGAGATTTTGTGAACGTAAGACCTTACCTCCCTAGTAAATCATAAGCATCTAATTTTCAGAAACCTGCTTGCTTCAGTCAAGGTGTGTTATTCGGGGACAGACTATGGTAGACTTCTCATCATATGTCACACCCTGCACAGTCAAAGCCAAGTAAATACTGAGAACTGGCACAGCTGCTGAACTGTTTATTGGACTGACGTGCGCTCCTGGGGAGTGCTGCACAGAAGCAGTGTTTCCAGCTCTCAGCAGCTCCACCTAAAACAGCAGACCACCAAAGCAGCCTGCGAACTGCTCAGAAGTCTCACACGTGCACATCTAAACTCCCATCAAAGCAAAAATATCATCAATGTCATCTGCCTCTTTAGCAGTTTCTGGCACACCGTATGCGTGTGTCTGTCTCTCTGTCCACAAGCCACTTTCATTTCCACGGCCTGCTGGAACATTCCCATGGATCCCCGTCTCCTTTGTTTTTAGGACGGGCTTTGAAAGTCTTCTCAAGACCAGGTTTTTGTTAGGACAGACATCTGTCCTCTGAACTGTCCCACCTGAACGGCTCCACTTAGCAATGGTGTCCCTAGTGCTCTTTAGAGTCCCTTCAGGGACCTTCTGAGTTTCCTTTAAAAGACTTGACTGCAACTTTCTCTGCGGTTTCCTTTGTCTCGATAAAACTTTATGCTTTGATCTTCTTTGTCTAGGAGGACACTTTGAAGTGCTGATAATGGAGCCTCGAAGAAGGCACTTACAAAGAGATGTTTTCATGCACTGTAGCTTCTTTGGCAAACTAAAGGACAGAAGAGAAAAATCTCAACTTATTATGAAGCTAAAAGGCTCTCAAGCACCAATTTCCAACACAAAAGTACACAATTTATAAGTCCTAGGTCTGTCCTCAAACACAAAAACAAGGAAATGGGAGTTCCAACCTAAGAGCATGTTTTTCAGAGTCTGATTCCCTCTCAGGATGCAGGCAAATATGCCTCCATTTTGCCCTCAAAGTAACTCCCGTAACTACCCAGCAAGGTCACAAATGGTGAGACACCTCCATGCTTGGGAGCCATGGCCTTTCTCTCATGCTGATAAATCTGTTCCCAAGGTAAATGTGGAAATTGTAAAATATCACAAATAGAAATCTCTGCAGTATGTCATAATCCATGTCTAGCTAAGTTCATGTTGTAGCAGAAAATGAAGAGAGGAAAGGGTGGGGGGGCTTCTGGCGAAGATAGCCTGACAGCTGTGAGACACCCTAAGTGTGAGTTGTACTGTACCACCCCCCCTTTAAGTCTGATGAGTCCAGGGGTTTGCTTCACTACCTGATGGCTGATTCTGGCCTTGCTAAACCATCTCACTGTTAGTAAAGGTTAACAGAGCTCCATGTGCCTTACCCTAATCCCTTCATTCTTATCCTTTGAGGAAACTCTGTGTAATAACCAATTCATGACTCATTTCCCAGCCATGACTATAAGCCTTGACTTTTCACTGTGTAAAAAGTGGTGCATCTCTCAGTTGAAACAAAAACAAGAATCAGAGGAACTGAATTGAATTCTAGATCTCCAGTTCCAATTCCTTGAGCAGTACCATCTCTTTATGAATAAAATGGGATAATGCCTACCTCCAGAGTGCTGTGAACATTAAATGTTATACAAATTGTACTACAGAAAAAATAATGTATTAATGAAACAGAATAGGACAATATGATTTCTATATTTTGAAAAGTAGAGACTAACAGTTTAACCAATAAAACTGAGTTTGTTACCCCTCTTGCTATGTTCATCGTTATTATGTTTCCTTACTATTCTAAACTGTTCTTCGAATGTAAGAACCATGATAAATTTAATGTATCAATATGTAAGCACCCAGCTGCTATAAACATCAAATCTGACCCTAATCCCTGCGGCCTGTGGGCCTCATAGGCAGAAACACTAAGTTCCCCAACGTCCTCACCCAGCTGTGCTGACGCTGTCTACTGAAGGGCTACCTCCCACTAGACATGTTGCCGTTGGCTTTGAAGGTCACAGGTAATCTTAATATTTTCTGACACGAACCAATGGGAATGATGAGGTACACACTAGTGAGTCCAGTGAACACTGACTTTCTCCCTCCTGACACAACTGCCCAGATGCCAGCAGCAACACATGCAACTGTACTTTGAGTAGCTCTTATCTTAGCGTCCCGAGGGCTGCCAGACATCCCGTTTTAAACGGAGGAGGTAATGTACACTTTCTTACCAAAAAGAGAAAGGAATTTTCTAGCATAATCACCTATAGCCTTGAGCTTCCACGTGTCTCAGCCTGTTGCTCTTCAGAAGCTTGCTGCCCAGGTAGGCAGCCTGAGCCTTGAGCTTTCTGCTCCGGCACTGCACGGCTGCAGTTTGGATTTCTTCAGAAAGCTGGGCGAAAGTCCTGGTCACGCAGATTCTTTGCACAATACTGTTAGCCCAGGGAGCTCTTCTCAGTTTCTGAGAGGACAGTTTGCTTGTCTTAAATTTGGACTGAGAACACTTAAACTCAGAGCTAGTTTCCTGAAACATAAAAATGTGAGAAAGATAAACTAAAAGTGGTACTGACTTGAAAATGAAAATAAAGAACAAAAGTTTTGGGAAGCTGATTCATTTAAAAAAAAAAATCCCAATAAATTACTTTTTTTTTCTTCCTTTTTTTTTTTTTTTTTAATTTGGCAAGGAAGGAAACTCTAAATGCACTGACCTGTCCTTTTTACCCATCCTCCTAACACTACTTTTTACCTTTCTACCAAGGCAGGTCCTATTTGCCTTTTAATTAAATGTACAGAGAAAACCCAAAATAAAGCTGGGTGGTGGTAGTGCATAGGCAGAGGCAGACTGATCTCTGGGAGTTTGAGGCCAGCCTGGTCTACAGAGCAAGTTCCAGGACAGCCAGGACTATACAAGAGAAACCCTGTCTCAAAAAAAAAAAAAAAAAGTAAAAAACCCATGATACTCTCATATACATGTAACATATACAGTGAAACTCGGATTAAACAGTAATCAAAGCGTAATGATGAGGGGAAATCACTGAACTACCTTGTTTGTTTATTTGTTTAGGAGGTCTTATGTTTTGGGTTTATTTGTTTATGGTGGTCTTATTTCTTTTACTGAAGGCTGAACACAGGACCTGTGCACACCTGGCAAGTGCCCTGTATCCCCAGTCCTTTTAATTTATTTTACTCTGAGACACGGCTTCAACAAGTTACCCAGGCTGATTTGAACTCACCCTAGTTCACAGAGGCTATGAACTCGCCAACCTCCTGCTTCAGCCTCCCAAGTAGCAGGGAAAACAGACCTGTGCCAGCAGGATTGACGTGGACTACAGTTGTTTTTCACTTGTTTCTATTCCCCCAGGACCAATCCTCAAGACAGGTCATAAACGTTACTGAAAACAGATGGGAGCCCAGCAAGTGCCCAGCAGGGTAGGCCTGTCAGTCAGTCAGTGCACAGGATAAAGGATTAAGAGTGCAGCCCTCCTAAACTTGCACCGTTTTTAACAAGGCATCTTTATTTCTTCAGTCTCTTCTATAGCAAGTCAAGTTTGGGTTTTACTAACTTTTTCTACTTTAGGAAAACTACATACCACCTACAAGTCTACCTATCTTCCAACCAAAGCTAACTTTCTTTTCAAATTCATGGTACTGCACACCTTTAATCCCAGCTCTCAAGAAGCAGAGGCAGGCAGGTCTCTATGAGGTCAACCTGCTGGGCTACATAGTTTCAGGCCAGTCTACAGAGTCAGACCCTGTCAAATAAATAATAAATCCCCACACTCAACAGGAACCTAAAGAAATAACTATGAAATTAAAGACCCTTAAGTATTGTTTTGTGATCAACAATCTGCTCTAAAAACAAGCTGAGCTCTGGATGCCAATTACAGTATTCTGCGATTCCTCTTGAATAAGGAGGATGCTAACCAACCAGATCACCTGTAAGCTGGCTCTCAGGCTGCAGAAGTGGGAAGGCTCACAGACACCACAGTTCTTAAGAAATTCAGATATTCTCCCTGGGACTGCTGTACTATGGAATCACGTGGCCTGCATTCAGACCTGATCCCTGTCACTTCACTATGTGGCCTGAATAACTTTTGAAACTTTCTACGCCTCAGTGAAATATGAAAGCAGTAATGGAAGCGCCTACCCCATACAGCTCTTCTGAGATAATGGGAGCTGATACACATAAAGATTTAAGATAGGCTTCGATCAGGCGCTCCAAGATCTATCGTGCTTTCTCCTTCTGAACTCATGAATTGGGTAAGATAAAAATGCAAGCTGCTACCTGTGTTTAAAAAGTGCAATAAAGAACTATGGGTTCAAGGCTGGAGAGATGGCTCATCGGTTAGGAGCCATGGCTGAGTTCAACATGGCTCACAACCATCTATAGTGGGATCTGATGCCCTCTTTTGTAATAAAGTTGTACAAGCAGACAGAGCACTCATATATATAAATAAATAAATCTTTTAAAAAAAAGGAAAGAAACATTGGTCCTTAGAAATGATTAAATAAAATGGAGGAAATAACTCAAAAAGGAAGCCAGACAAAGGGTAGTAAAAGTCAAGCAGCTGCTGGGTAGAGGGTGACACTGACGCACTTGTCAGACAATTTTCTGACACTAATAAAAGCTATCAAGTTAAAGCTCGAACCCCCAAAGATGGCTGGTACCTTATGTCAGATGAGGAGGAAGACAAAATGATGCTTCCCACACTCAAGAGTCCACGTAACATTTTACAAGTACTGAAGCCCAAAGTTAGGAGGAGCATGGAGAGGAGAGGGGAGGTATAGAGGTCAGCGAACTTAGAGATCACACAGCTAATATGGAGTGGGGTCAAGGTTCCAGCAACTACAAAATCCATGCTCTTAAACTGTACATCAGATGAACCATATGGTTACATTGAAATTCTAGAGAAATGTCTATTAAAGCCCTTCTGAACACATCTACTAACTGGAGTAACCAGGTCCATTAAAAAGTCCTGTCTTGTTCATGCAGAAGCTCACACTGAGAACCAAGAGCACAACCAAGCTTACTAAGCCCAGCTCCCCCTTTAGTGAGCAGTTTCCTGTAAACTTGGCAGAAATGAAAAGCTGTGTGAGGATAAACCAGACAGACCTGAGCAGCCGTGTTTCGCAGCCTCGTGCAGAAAGCCCGCACGTCAAATCCTGATGGCTTTTCTATGGAATTAAAAAAAGGAAAAGAAAAATTCAGTCACATGACTTTCAAATTGCCAACAAATTCTTAGCTTCATGACATTTCCTGCCAAGTTGCTGCAAAGAAACGAAGAGAATAAAGCAAAGGCCCAAGAAGGAACTAGAAGCAAAGCTTTGAAATGGGAACCATTCACACCTCCCTAAATATAACCAGTGACTTAAGAAGTGAGTCCAAATTTCTTTCTACATAATATATGACTGTATCATGCTTTCAAAGGCTTATTTTAAAAGTATGTGTTAAAGAATAAAAAATAAATAAAATTTTAAAAGGAAATGAAAAAGAGTATGTGCTTATCCAAGCAACTCACCATTTTTGGTCTTTTTACTCATTCTCACTGGCTGTCCCAGGTCCACATCACTCTGCAGCTTGCTCTTCCTTTGTTCAGATGTTTGGGAAATTCTATCTAGAGTGTCTCCATTGCTCTTTGGTAGCTGTTCTTTCACTAAAAACAGTTTATTTAGCAACTTAGTTACTCCTTTAGTGGCAAAAGCTGCAGGCGTTTTTTCCTTAAAGAGTTCAATGTAAGGTGGCCCTAGAAAGTCAGTAACATCGGAGGGAAAGGAAAAATCTTTGAAGTAAGGCATGGGCTGAATCCTGGAGACCTCCTGAAGCAATCTGAGCAGTGGTTCATATAAGGAAATCAGCCTCCTTAGAAGCTCCTTATGAAGAACCCTAGAAAGACAGAAGTTCATGAATAGCTAGTAATATCATCTGCAGATATACAGAAAACACAAGATTCAAAACTGAAAATAAAGAGTTATCAAGCTCTGCCAATACAGACTAAACAAAAATCAAACAAAATGCCTATGGTGTATATTTGAAAATTGCCATTTTAATCCACCCCAAACACAAAAATCCAAGTATTAAATGCTACACGAAAAGAACTTCCTAGAGACATGTTAAAGTGTGCACAGAAAAATCCTAGGGGTAATTTATAGAGATGAGATTTCAGGGGCATTTCAAGTTCCTCACACTTTTGTGGTCTGGGATTTCTAAGCATAAACCATTGTTTTAATCAGTAAAATGTAAATCCCTTTTCATTTCAGAAAACAATAAAAGTTAAACATTTTAAAATAATATGATTAGCAAGCCCAGCTTGGTGGTACACACTACAACACTTGGGAAGCTAAGGTAAGAGAAACATGAATTCAGAGCTACCCTGGGTACACAGTAAGAACCTCTCTTAATTTTTTAATTAACAAAATAACATTAGTAATTAAAATACTGTTACTTCTGATTAAAAAAGTAAGCAGAATAAAAAGATGATTGAAAATACAAATGAAATATCTGGAGTAAGACATCAAAGCAAGGTTTATGTTCGAAGGTAGAATCTTCTGGGTGTTTGTTTTCGTTGTTGTTTTGATAGTTTTGCTACATTCAAGTAACAGCCAATGATCCAACTCCATATCCATCAAACCTTTCTATGCTGCACAAACACACACAAGCAAATGTCTGGCGGGGGCTGGAGAGATTACTCAGGAGTTAGTCACGAGCACTGGCTGCTCTTCCAGAGGTCCTGAGTTCAATTCCCAGCAATCACATGGCGGCTCACAAACATCTATAGTAGGATCTGATGCCCTCTTCTGGTATAAAGGCATACATTTAGAAGAGCACTTATATACATAAAGTAAATAAATAAATAAATAAATAAATAAATCTTTTTTTTAAAAAAGCTCTTAAAGAACGGAAAATGCCTTTTTTTAGTGGGTGAGTATTACTAGTATTTTTCCATCAACCAAATACACGTCAGAAGCAGTGTGTGCTGGCAGCAGGAAAGTCCAGAGCATACTAGGAAGGCCAAATTCTATTTCTAATTGCTATTAAAATTAGAAAACAGTTGTCAAAAAGAATCAAGAAATGACCACCCCAGGAACAGCAGCTTTTTCAAAAGCCTACTACAAAGTCACTACTGCCACCATTATCATTACTACATCATCGTCATCATCATCATCATCATCATCATCATCATCATCATCATCATCATCATCATCATCATTACTATCATCATTATCATTATTATTACTATACTGTTATCATAGTTCCTAGGTCCTAGGAATTCACTTTCTGAGCTGCTCAGTGTCAGGCTGGTCGTGTGGTTTCAGAGGTCCACTCCTCCAGCATAGCCACCAGCACTCAGCTTACAATCTGCATGGGAAGACAGGGAAGCCCGTCTGTCTTCCTTCAGATCCCAGGGACAACAGCGAAACAAAACTTTGTGGACATTAATAAGAAACAGGTCAGGCAGAGATGAATACAAACATAGAAATGTGAACATACCATAACCTGCTCACCAGCCCGATCATCACAAGGTTCAGAATAATGAATTCCTGCAGTCCTAAATGCTTCACAGTCAACCTGAGAATCAGTTTAAGTTGGAAAAACAAAACCAACGGAAGACTTGTGAGTTAAATTATGAAAGAAATACACTGGCAGTAAAGAAGACCTTAAAGGTATTAATGTCCTAGCAGGGCAATAAAGGCATAGTACACTAAAACAGAGCAGTGTCCATTCTGCTAGAGCTCCAAGAACTACAGTTAGTGTCTGTGGGTAAGAATTTCTAACAGCCAAGCTCTTAGAACGCATGCTAGGTAGAGATATGGAGTCTCTGGCAGTGGCCACACCAGCAATTGCTGGGAGAGGAGCCAAAAGGCAAAGCCGTAATAAGAACTCCCACAGGTTACCCCACCTTATAGCACAGCTTTCGAAGGGAAGCTAAACAGCCCCAAACAGCCCCATTGCAAAGGTGTTCCCGTAACCACGGATACCGGAATGCCTTGCAGCAGCAGTCCAACAAGCGCAGTAACAACTTGCAGCCTCCCAAAACCTTCATCAGCACCACCTCCACCACGGGCTGGCTGGGGACAGCACGGTTTTTGGTGGCTCCAGACTGAGTTTCACTTGACATAAACAGAAAAGGACATGAGTTTCATTTTTAAACACAACATCTCTACAGCAGTATTAAGTGAAGACTGCTTTAGGCTCAGCCTGAAGTGGTTATGCCCACAAGCAACCCACTGTTCTTTCACTGTAACCTACTGTGAGCCACATTTCAGTGTCCCACCAGCCCCTTCCGTCAACCAACAGGTGCCCCTTATTGAAACGCAACATATATATCTTGGGAGAGTAGCAAAGGCATCCTGACAGAGCAATGGGCCACCTACCTGGCAGACAACAACTGTGACAGGTCTTCAATTGAGCCCTCCAAATGCATGTTTTTCAAACGCTTTAAGCACTGTTCTACCTGAAGGGGGAAGATCAGCTCACATTAGCATGTGTGTAATACAGACATGACCAAGGGCGCGCGGAGAGCGCACACTCACAGTATAGAAACACACCACAGAAGACCTTCTCATTTAAGGATGAGGAAACCGAAATCCCAAAGCAATTGCTTCTGCTTATGAATATGGACTTTAAACCCAACAAATTTCTCAATTTAAGAACTATGTGCTAAATACCCAATGCTATGAAGGAACCAAAATGAATAGAAGTCCCAATATTATAATTTGTTAAGGGAATGTATTTACAGTAGTGAACCTAGTAAAACAAGACAGCAAATTCTCTACTCAGTTTCAACAGTCTGTAAACACCAGAAACGAAGAAAAGTGACTTCTTCATTAACAAATAACAAATATCAAATCCATACTGAACACCTAACTACACGAGAGGTATGTTAGGAGATAACACTGTATATGATAATCCGACAGATAGCATACAACGTACTAACTTAATGCTAAAATAGGATGCTTTATTTAAAATCATCACTTTGCCTGCTCTGCTTCTCCCTATAGCACTTCTTACCTTTTCTCCAAACTATACTGTAAGCTCCCCACGGACAATATGCCTCGTCCATTTTGTTCGCCAGTGTAATCCAGTTCTTAGAACAGGGTTTAGTAAGTTCTCGGGGGGAAGGGGGGGAGGAGACAAGCCATGTAGCATACAAAATGCTGTATAAATTCTCTGTCAAGAATGCCTACCAAGGGCATCCATGAACTGCATCCACACTCTGAGGGATGTAAGCTCCTGATGGGAACTGGTATTGGTAAGAGCAGTAGCTTGCCAGAGTTACATATTTAGTACTAAAAACCAAATCAGGGTTACAGATTCTACTTCAGCATAGTTCAATCCTTAAATTCTTCAGATCTTTTCTAATTTCTAAGTCTGGACGGACACATCTTTTAAGACAGGTACTGACAGTCCAAGATGGTATTTGGAACATACAGTGAGTGAAACATGGCTTGGGGAAAGGGAAGGGAGGAAGGGAAAGAAAAAACAGTTAAGAAATTCAGCAAGAAAGTTAGCAAACAAGTTTGCTCTTGGGTTAGAAGACCTGGGTAAAGGCTGCCCCAGAGAAGAACTTAGGGAAAGATCATGATTCTCTTTGATGAGAACACCCACATCCCTCGGGCCTTAAGCAATGGGAGTACAACCAACCAGAGAGAATGGGTCTGTACAGTGAGAGACTACGTCTTTCTTTTGCTGTACATCCAACACCAAGCACAGTGTCAAGAGAGAGCTTTGTGAAAAAATAAATAAGTACTGGAAAGACGGCTCTGGCATGCAGTGCGCAGCATGCTGTGCTTTGCAAGGCACCTGCGGAATTAGAGAGCTTATGAGTGGCACAGACAGTCTCTCTGCCATGGAGTCAAGAAGCTGAAGGTCACAATACTTTCTTAATTTCCAAAACTTTCATGAAACCACTTTACACCACAATTTACCATAAACCCACTCACATATACCAACAGACGCTCATTATATTATGACCCCACAAAAAGTAAACCCCAACACTAAACCCCAACTGTTTTCATTTTTAAGATTTTCAGGTTTAAATTAGTTTACTTTTGAACCAGGCCAAGACACTGTTAAAGGCTGCGCATAGTAAAAATTAAATTGGAAAGAATCGAAATAAACTTCTTGTTCAGTTTTTTGTTTTGTTTTATGGTTTTGGGTTTTTGTTGTTGTTTTGTTGTTTGCTTTCTACATAGCCCTGGCTCTCCTGGAACTCACTACATAGACCAGGCAGGCTTCAAACTCAGAGATCCACCAGTCTCTGTCTCCCAAGTACTGAGATTAAAGGTGAAAACCAGCTTTGAATGCACTTCTTGATCATAAATTACCCTTTGAAACATTTTGGAAAAATAAAAGGTCAAAATATCCAATGTGTAATTCTGTCTTATATACTTATGAAGCAATTCCCCTCACCTGTCGGAAAGCCAAATGGGGCTTGTGGCGGCTCAGTCTATTATGATTGCTGTAGAGGACGGAGCATAACACATCGACTTCTGCATCTAAAGTCTGGCTCTTAAGTGACTGTGTGACGAGATGGCATCCTTTAAGAACAGCTGCAGTGCAAAGGTCTAAAGCAGAAACAGTTAAAACAAGACTCGGTATGCATTCCTACATCTACTGCATCATAGGAGAAATATGCTGGAGGAAACACTCTGCCTTGTCTTAAAGAAATCAGAACACAAATCAGCCTCGACTAAAAGTATAAAGGAGTCTAAGTACGTAAGAAAGAGAGTGGTGTCAGGTGATCAATAAGAGAATGTATATTACACACGAATGTGTATGTGTCATTACGTCCCTCTTTGATTGTGAGTGCTATGACCACAGTCATCATTTGTGATGATCACTTACACCCCAAACACACAAAAGCTGGGCACATGCTGCTTCTGTCTCTAAACCCTCACTTGGCTCTGCAGGTAAGCAAGACGGAGTGAATAAAGTCACAGCCTTCAAAGCCAAAGGAACTGTATCTGGAGACCACTTTGTGATGGGAATACATAATACACTCAGCTCTCTACCATGCGTGCCCTGTGTGCGTGCATCCAGCCAACCTCACACTGAATTCCATCTGTAATGCATTCCAATAGCACTCACACTCTACACAATCATCACCTAGAGATAGATTAATGGATATGGAAAGATGTGTGTGGGTCATACTGCAAAATACCGCCTACCATGTTATATAGACTTGAGCGATCCCCCAAGGAGAGCAATGGGAAACTACATTCAGAAAAAAGAAACCACCAGTGTCACTGGAAGTTGGACTGTGTAACTTTAGGGGTGTACCTATGTTTCCTAATCTTAAGAGCAGCTGTGAGGCAGGTGAAATGTGCCACCTGGTGGCCCGAAAAGGAAACACAAAGATTCTTTTTTTTTTTTTTTTTTTTTTTAACACAAAGATTCTTAAGTGGAAGAATCTTGTCTGTCCCTCCCAACTATCTGGAGAATTTATATTACCTATCTGGGTATGGACAAGTTGGTGAATTTCCCATAGCATTGTTTTTGAGAAACGTGGCTAGGGAGGAATTAGAACTTTAAGCTGCATAAGAAAGACAAATGGGAAGAAAGGTGTGACGACTTGATAGCTATACTTAACAATTATGACCAAATGTGTTTATTTAATATTAAAGACATTTGACCGTCAACCCAGGCAGTGTTGCAAATGCTTCGTGGTACAACTTTCATTTTCCAAAACAGTCCCAAGAAGCTGGTACTATTTTTATTCCCATCTTTAAGTGGTCTAAGAAATAGCGAAATTTCTTAGCTGACAGTCATAGGACCGTTAACAGGTTCAAAAGAAAAGAAAAAGATAGCTATGAG
The DNA here is from genome assembly GCA_028555095.1 of Dicrostonyx torquatus. Classification (NCBI taxonomy): domain Eukaryota; kingdom Metazoa; phylum Chordata; class Mammalia; order Rodentia; family Cricetidae; genus Dicrostonyx; species Dicrostonyx torquatus. The sequence continues at coordinate 7,767,427 of JAQHUG010000033.1, read as the reverse complement.
GTAACCAAGAAAACTATAGCATATCTTGGTAGCTATGTCTCCTGGTCTGAACGTCCGTTTGTGGTTAACCATCCTTCAGGCTGTAGGTAGGCTATATCACCTCGCACTTCAAAAGACCCACCATCACCTCATTTCAATATTTGCATTATGTTTTAATATTTTATTACATTTCTTCATTGAGTGGGAGGGAGTAGCACACAGAGCATTGAGTCCAGTGGGAGATCAGAGAACGTACTACTTGCGCAAGTTGGTTCTCGCCTTCTACCACGTGAATCCCGGGGATTGATAAGCATGGAACCATGTTTTCGCCCCGCCCACCCAGTAGACTTTTCTTAAAAAAAAAAAAACCTGCGATGTCCTAAAAGCGAACCATCCACGATTTGGGACAGGGTAAATAAAATAACATCACCTGATTCCATAAATACGCACCCTTCCACAACATATTAATACAAACTTAATTAAAACTCACAACACAGACCCCACTGAGCTGCCACCCCCCACAAATCTTTGGGAGTTCTTGTTTTGTAAAAACCGCTATAACTGTCTCGGAACTGAAACTGTTTTCCTCGGGAAGAACCGAGGGACCCGAGGAACTCCCTCGCCCGGCAAGGGGAAAACGAGCTCCATTTTAGAGACAAGAGTGAAGTCCGCCGCCAGGGAGCTTGGGGAACAGCACTGAACCCCAGGCAGCGTATGAGAATAGGAGCTGCAGGCACCAGGCCGGGGCCAGTCTTGCTTTCACGTTCCAGCTATGGCCCGCAGGAGACCAGAAGCTCCCACCAGCCCGGATAACCCTGACGCCACACCAGCAGCCCGGACCTTCCGCCCGGAGCTCCCCTTCCCGGCGTGCCCCGCGCTCAGGAAGTCCCACCCCATCCCGCGTGAGCCGGCCTGCCGGCTCCGGGAGACGTGGGGGACTTCATCGCGTGTCTCACTCACCTAGGGTGGCGCTGGGGTCCGGCACCGTCATTGTGCTGCTGTTCCCCGCCTGCGGGATCCTCACGCGGTTCCACGGCTGCTGCCGCTCCGCAGCGGCCATGTCGGCGGCGCAGGAGGGCCTGGGAAGACTGAGCCCGGAGAAACCGGATTGGGCGGCCTAGGCGGGAGAGGGAGGGCGGAAGTGGGGGGCGGAAGTGGAGGGGCGGGCCCGAGGTGTGCGGCCCGGGCCAGGGGCGGGGTTACGCCGGGTTGGAACCTCTGCGAAAGGAGTTTGTAAATTCCTTCCAGGTTTGGAACAACTTCAAAGCTAGGTACTTTACAGATAAGTCCGAGTGAGGCCCAGCCTTTAACTCCGCGTCAGAAATTTTAAAGAGAAGAGTTCGGATTATATTAAATGTAGTTATGTGGTTCGGAACGATTTATTTTGAGTAGTCGAGGAAGATTACATACCTTGGATAACAACCCAACTTTGATGATAACAAAGAAGCTCAGAGACTGTCAAGATTACCACCATCATTGTCTCGGACAAAACATCCCAAGCTCTGCTGGTTCTAGCCCCCAAATGGTTGTTCATTCTCAGCCGTTCATACCGTCTTGCTTATGTACATAAGGTTCCTTTCACAATATGGAGAGGAGTAGTTTGGTTTGGTAGGCATTAGAGACTGTTAGGTTACGAGTAGTTTGATAGGCATTAGAGACTGTTAGGTTACTTCATTCTGTCTTTGCAGGTTACTATATGTTAGCTCTGTGACCCTAAAAAGCTACTCCTGACCTCAGTATGCTTGTGAGTAAAACAAAGACCTTCATAAGTTATGGAATACACTGGAACTGTACCTGCTATACAAATATTTACTCATCCTAGACTTGTTTTTAATGCAAGTCATCTTGCCTTACTGAAACATTGCTGTCCTCGGTATGTACCCTGAAGATAATTGCTCTTCCATCTAGACCATCTCCCTGATACAACCTCACTTCCTCAGTCAGTCCTGGGACCATTATCTTTGATCATTCTTCCTAAACACCTATCCTCACTCTCTAATTACCTAGATGCCCCTTTAATGCACAACCGTTGTGTCCTTTTGATGGCCAATTTTGACTGTAGCACATTACCACAAATTTAACAGATTCAACTAACGCAAAGCTACTGGATTTGTGGAAGATAGAAACTGTTCTTTTTTTTATTTTGGGGATGTGGAGTGCAATCGTGTGCTCATGGCTAACAGTAGTAAAATTACAGTTATGAAGTAACAACAAAAATAATTTTATGGTTGGAGGTCAGCACAGCATGAGGAACTGTGTTATTGTTGAAGGTTTGCAGTCTTAGGAAGGTTGAGAATCTTTGGGTTAGGGTCTTCTCTAAAGTGTAGCATGAGGGGCCTTCTCGTTGGGGTTTCTGTCCTGCCCAGTACCCCACAGCCGGCAAGCCCCAAAGAAAATCACACAGAGAGTCTACATTAAGTTATACACTGATTGGCCCATTAGCTCAGTCTTCCTACCAGCTCCATAACTTATATTAACCCATTGTCAGCCACATGGCCAGTACCTTTTCTCAGCCTGGCAGCTTACATGTTGCCTCCTGCAGATCTGCACAGGAATGCCAGGGAACAGACAATTCTCCTGCACCACTAAATCTGTCCGCCTTTGTTTTCGAGTCTGGGTTTCCCACCGATTCTGGAACTCAGTGTTTGACGGTCAGTTTCAGCATCCTCCGTCCCACCATGCCCAGCTTTTTCTAGGATGACGATCTGAACTCAGATTCTTTTATCTGCACAGCAAGCACTCACCCACTGAGACATCTCAGCCCCTGTTCAGTCTTCTTGATGATAATTGGCTGCTTGAAGGGCTGTTTCCTTCTAAATAATTTGTCTCCTTGTTTTTTTCCAACCTTTAGTGACTGCCTCATATTTTGGCTCATGTCCACATCATCCATGTATAAAATCAGCACCATAGCATCTTGCAATCTCTTCCCCTGTTCAGAGTAGACAAGGAGAGATGGAATCAGGTACTTAAATGAAAGAGTCCTCTTGAAGATAAAAAAAAAAAAGCCTTTCTATCTGAGCCAAAAACAAACGGTAAGATAGCTGTAGATAGGGATATGTTTGTGATGCAGTGATAGGAAGAGATGAGTCTGTGTTCTCATGAAGGGAGGTCTGAGGTCATGAAGAGTGGAGACAAGGACATGGTGTTCTATGAACAATGCATACTGACAGCAGAGTTTCTAGGAACTGAGCATGTGGACAAAACATGGGGCAGGTTTTCAAGTCATTTTTGGAAATATTTTAGACCCCAGAGAAACACTGTCACAAACACAGATGACCACCAAATATGTAAAACCTTACATACCTCAGGAAAAATGCATATTAAAATAATTCGAGGTATTGTTAAATGGAAATAAACAAATGGTGTCCTGTATTACTGGGGCTTTGCTCACACACACACACACACACACACACACACACACACACAAAGTACAAAGATATCTTTGGAGTCCTGAAAATAGAAAATAAGCTAGGCTTGGTTATACACATGTAGTCCTAGCACTCAGAGACTAAGGCAAGTGGCTCTCCTTGAGTTAAGTTGCAAACTGGTCGACATAGCAAGACCCTGTCGCAAATTTAAAACAGGAAATATAATGATAACATATCTTCACAAGAAATCTGTTGTTTTCTAGTAGTTGAGCGGTAGAATTTTCTCCCCTCAAAAAAATCTTAAACACTGGTCTCAAATGTGTAAAGCAAATATTTAAAACAGAATTGTCAGCTTCTACTCTAACTCCCATGGATGGTTCACAAGCCCTTACTTAGGAATCCTGTAATGTAAATAAAGTATATAATGATATGAGCAATTTTTATGCTATATTAAGTATATAATAAAAGTATATACTGATATGAGCAATTTTATGCTATATTAAGATTTTTTTAAAATTCTGTTGTCAGGTGAATTTTTTGCCTGACTATGAATATGCACTACATGCTGCCTGACGCCTGGGGAGTCGGGAGACTCTGGAACTGGAGTTGCAGACGACTGTGAGTCACTGTGTGGGTGCTGGAAACTAAGCCCAGGCCCTTTGCAAGGGCAGTAAGTATTCCCAACCATTGAGCCATCTCTCCAGTTAAAAGCAGTTTAGAAAACTGATCTGTTGAAATTATACATTTATATGTGATGGAATGCTCTGGAAAATTCCGATTTATTTTTCTTCTATGACTGTATTTTCTGTTTTAAAAGATAGAAATTATTATTGTGTTGAGAAAAGTAATGCTTTCATGCTAAAGTACACCAAAGACACGTGGTGTGTGTGTGTGTGTGTGTGTGTGTGTGTGTGTGTGTGTGTGTGTGTGTGTGTAAGAGAAAAGGAAGGAGGGAGAGGGAGAGAGAATGAGAATGTGTTCAGGTCATTGCTAAACCACTCTGGGCCACTAGAGGGAGAATGACAAGAGGAGAAATGATACTGTTGTTCCGTTACTCTTAATGAAAAATGTTGCTTTTCAGCCCCGGAAGTGGCATTTGGTCCCTGAATCTTTTTTTAACAGATCCCAGAAACACACACCCCGCTCCCTGTAGTACCAACAGTGCCTCCTCGGTGACATGTGCCCATTCTGCAGGTCTCTTTTTCTAAAGCCTACCCTCTGATTGCCCAAATTCCTGGTCTCTTGTTTCACCAGTTCCTAGAATGGTAACTGAAAGTTACCTGTGCTAATGCACTGTTGTAGTTTAGCATTTCAGCTCTCAAATGACTATTTATCTACAAATGTTCAATTCTTGAAGGTAAAATGTGTGACATTTATCCTTTTCACTAAAGGGCTCTAACAGATAAGCTGTTTGGAATCAGAGGTGGGCCCAGAGAATAGCCCCTCAGTTTGTAATTCAGTGGTTGATACGATTATATCATTAGTTTTGAACACAATAGCAATCTTTTTCATTAAGGCAGTGGGATACGATAAATCTGTGGTATGTTGTGTCCCTATTAATCACATTAGTTTGGCTGGAATGAAGAGCTTTCTGGGGCCCACTGGGAACCAGAAACAAGTAGCAGTGATGCTTCTGAATGAACTAGAGAGCCTGAGAAAATGGCAAGACTGGATCACTTAGCTCAAAGGAAAAACCAGAGCTTCTAGGGTACCTGCAAATGCTTCGGTAGTTTGTTAGAATTTCGAGCAGACCTGGACTCAACACAGTTTTGTGGCTTGCATAATTACAACATAAATAACATTTGTGTGCTAATAAGACTCGTATGTAAATGAGATTGATTAGTTACAAGAAAGACTTTGAGCCCTGCATGGGGAACTTCTACTTGGAGTCAGGAAAAGCTGAGATCTTGGGACTGCCTATCTGCCTGTGTCTGAAGGGACAGATGCAAAGACCCACCCTAGCTGCTTCTCATCACCCCAGGACTATATCGAAATGAGGCTTGTTTTGGTTTGTTCTAAGGAACAAAGTCTGGCCCAGAAGGGAAGGAAAGAGTTTATACTCCTTTTTAGTGACAGAATTTCAAGTAACCTTGAGATTTAAGGTCATTAGACCTGAGACGATAGGTATAAAACAATGAACTAGACAAAATGTACTGATATGGGAGAATCTTGGAGCTAGGAGTTGCCTGTCTGTGTCTAAAGTGAACCAGCTAGAACCAGAATTCAGTCAGGCCACCTGCCAGAACTGTCTCGGGATAACACAGAGGGTAAGATCCAAAGGCTTAGAGGAATTGGAATAGATATATAATTTGTGGTCTGTGTACCCACCTCAACTCATGGGATAGCCTCTACGAAAGTTCAGACACAACTCCCCATGCTGAAGCACTGAAAACAGTGGAAACAAGAAGTTCAATCTCTCTTTGTAGCACGAATTCTAATTCGTCTTGATAATAAAAACCCAGAGTCAAATATTAGGGAGTAAGAGCTGAAGGTAAAGAGAAGCAGAGCAGCCAGCCACTAGAGAGTTCTTACTTGTATCAATGCTCATATCAAAGGGGCGATCTTATCTCTACAAATCCTTAAACTGCTGCTGTCTCTGCAAAACCTCAGACTGCATCTGAGCTCCTGTCTCCTCCCACCTTATATTCCTCTCTGCCCAGCCATATCACTCCTGTCTCCACCTCTTAGTGCTGGGATTAAAGGCATATGATCCCAAGTGCTGGGATCACCTTTGTGCAAGCTCTATTTTCTCTTTTAGACAGATTCAATCTCGTGTAGTTCACGGTGGCTTTGAATTAACAGAGATCCGTCTGCCTCTGTTGCCTGAGTGCTGGAATTAAAGCTGTGTGCCACCACTGCCTGACCTCTATGGCCACCTTGTGGTTTAGCTCTGCACTCTGATCTTTAGGAAGCTTTATTTGTTAGATTACAAACAAAATATCACTACATTTCCCCTTTCTTGGCTAAAATAAAAGAGAAGGCTATACGTGATATAAGAAAAACTATTAATAATGGCACTGGGACCTATCTCTTCTGCATGTATTGGCTTTTTGGGAACTTATTCTATATGGATGCACATCTTCTAAGACCGAGATGGAGGGGGGAGGGCTTTGGGCTTCCCATAGGGCATGGTATCCTGCCCCATCTTAAGGAAGCAGGGGGAGGGCGGTGGGGTAGTGGGGGAGTGGGAGGGCTGGGAACAAGGGGAGTAAATGTAAATTTTTCTTTTAACAATAATAAAAAAATTAAAAAAAGAAAAAAGAAAAACTATTTGCAATAAGTACAATAACTATATACAATATATACAAGAAATTTGTCAATAATGTCTAACCCACTTGCATTTAATAAATTCATAAAAATACTTCATAATCTATCCTATTTTGATGAATCCAAAGTCTTGTACCTAATTTACTTTCTGTCATAACTTTCATTACCATCCAAAACTATCTTTTGATATCTCTCCCCCTTATACACTTTACACCTCTTTGTCTCTGGGACCTTTCTCTCCACACAGTCTCTCCCGTAAGATAGATAACCTGGACTCTTTCCACGGAAGCTGAGCTCATCCTCAGCCAAAGCTGATGCTGCAAGTCCTCCCAGGGCTCATTTGTGGATGAAACTTCCATCATAGTCTCCTGTTGTACAAGTCATAGGGTAATTCTCAGGAATGAGGAAATAGATTGTGTCCGTCTGTGCCAGGGTGATGTGGTCTGTTCATTGAGGCCATTTTCATCAAGTTACGCTAACCTGATAGGAGACATTTCATGTTAGACATGAACTTGGGGCCCGTGTCATGTGCACTTCAGGGTAACTATGAATATGGCCCAACACCAAACTGCAAACTTGCTTAAAACATTGTACGATATTTTTGTGAATTTTATTTTTTATTGTATCTATTTATGTTTAACTTGATTGTGTGATTCTCAAGTGTGAACCTTGTGGGTAACAGCTTTGTCTCAGAGGAAGAAGATGGGAAAGAAGTCGGGTCTAGGTCTGAGGCAGGAGTCCCCATAGGCCCTGTGTCATAAGCCACATTTGGGGGTGACTTCTGTTCTGGTCCAGCCACGACAGGTTCATGCATTCCAGGGTAGGGGCATGTGGATTAGAAACATTCCTCTGTGGAGGAACAGAGATATGAAAGATATACAGAGATGCAGGATAGTACCAGGAAGGCAGCTCAGTGAATACTGGAGACTGAATTTGCCCACGTTTAATTTTCATACTCTTTTATTCCACAATACAAAAGGAGAAGAAGGCAAAAGACTGCTTTAACATGACACAAAGGACAGCCAGAACATCACTTGCTTCAGTACTTAAGATATCAAACAATTATTTCCTGTTGAGATGGCTCAGCAACTAAGAGTGCACCATGCTGTGCTTGCAGAGGACTTGAGTTCAGTCCTCTGCATCCCATC
>JAQHUG010000033.1:7730536-7740573 GCA_028555095.1 Dicrostonyx torquatus | reverse complement strand
CAACTTGAGTAAGAGGTTATTCCAGGAACATGGTCAACTTACCAGTGGCTACACCACTGAAGAAAATGTCTCTCCCTCCCCCAGCATCCATCAACTGCCAAAAATACTTAGAAAGGGACAAGACCTTTGTGTAGGAGCAGCACAAGTAGCCACAGCTCCAGAGTTAGAACACAGCTGCCATGTTGTGCCCAGAAGGCAGTGTTCCACAAGGCTCTCCGTCTCCCTCCAATTCTTACATTCTTTCCACACCTCCTTCTGCAGTGTTTCTTGAGCTATAGAGAAGATGATATGGGTACCTCATTTAGGGATGAATATTCAACAGTCATTTCTTCTCAGAATTTTGATCAGTTATAAATCCTTGTCTAATGGAAAAAAGAAGTTTCTCTGTCTAAAGTCAATAGTACAACTAATACATGGGCATAAAAATAAATATTTAGCTGGACATGGTAGTGCACACTTTTAATCCTCCCACTTGGGAGGCAGGTGGATTTTTGTGAGTTTGAGACCAGCCTGATCTACAAAGAGAGTTCCAATTCAGCCACGCTTATTACACAGGGAAGCCCTGTCTCAATTAATATTCAGAAGTCAATTTAAGAGGTCAACACTATCACCATTTAACAATACAAGAGAAGTGTTTTCCCAACTAGGGCTTAATTACATAACCAGATTTATAATGACAGCTATAAATTCCCTCCAGGTGCCAAATCCAATCAGAAAGCAGTTGGTCCCCAGAATCGTCTTGCTGTTGTACCAATAAACATACCTTGCCTGGCCAGATGGTTTTGTTGCATACATGCTCCACAACTTAGTAAAACATTTCTCTCCCAGAGAAATGGCTTGATTTTTCTGTGTCCTGCCACCAAAGCATGTGGGAGATTGTCTTCATGTTGCTTCTTCATGTGATAAAGATCAGAGAGAGGGAGAAGAAGGATAGGAAGGATGGCTAGAGAGAAAAGATCCTGGCATCTTTTCTCATAAGGACACGAATCTCATTCATAAGAGCCCACACTCATAATCTTATTACTTTCCAAAGACTTCACTTCCTATACCATCAAATAAGGGCTTAAAATTCCTACATACAGATTTAAGACATAAACATTCATTGCAAATAATAGCAAAAGAAGACAAACGATGCTGAGAGAAACTGCCTAATTTTGCTTCAGGCTGGCCCTAGCTGTGCCCTCTTAATAGTTGCGTGTGCCTCTTTGGAGTATATATGCGAGTTTCTGCTCCCCAGACTAACCTACAATCAACTACATGACTCCTAGTCTATGAAGTACCCAGCTAATTTACGATTTTATTGAAGGCTTCCCTCCAAATCCAATAGCATTCTTGTAGTTTTCCATTTTGGAGAAAGAACTGAATTTCAGGAGATGAACACACCCAGTCGATTCAGTTTTGTCTCTTCCCAACCTTGGCCAATAATCTGCTCTTGAACCCCTACTCAGTAACCTCATGACTGTCTTTATTTAGTCTTTGCCACAGGGCTAGGTAAGAACCATAAATCCAACACTAAAGCCCACAGACCAGAACTAGCAGGTAGAACCACAGTCATTCACCTAAGCCAAAGTTATTTCATTTCCTCCAGCTCCACATGAATAAAGAAACCTGTGAAACATTTATTCTGGAAGCAAAATTAAAATCAAGCCAATAGGAAAGGAGAGGGGATGATTGAATTCTGTTATTGCCTTTCCTGGCTCCCTATGCTGCTTGGAGAAAGCCATGAGACCTTGTTTGTGCCGTTCATTTTCATATTTTTATGCTTATATTAAAGCCAAAAGAAAAGTCGAGGCTGGCTCCAGATGAAACATCCCTCTGCCTGGAAAAGGAGTACTTTGTTCCAGAGCCATAACTGGCCTGGCCCTGCAGAGCAAACTTACACAATAAAGGAAGGCTAAAAGTTAAACACTGAGAACTGGATGGAGAAAGAGAGGTAGGCTCTTCAAGTCATTAAAGTTTTGAAAAGACTTCACAGAAGATCTGGTCAGTGTTTAGTTTGTTAGCAACAAAAGGTTAGCCTTTGTGATCTCCCCCCCTCTAAGTTCTGGAGCTAAGCTGGGTTGGCAATGTACTAGAATCACATTAAGAAAGATTATAAAAGTGCAGAAGATTATACTAGTCAAGGGATGAAACTCAGTTGAAGGCTCCACTTAGGTTCGGGTATACACTTTGGTCTTGCATTGTGTTGACACCTTGGTCTTATGAACACATCAGTTATAAATGATGCCATAAATTGGTTCACAGTGGCCCATGAGAACGAACTGCTAAATATTCTGAAAATTCTTAAGCAGGCAGCTAAACTGTAGTCATCTTCAGACTAAGTATGAAAGAAGTATTGAAGCCATAAATAGATAAATACTACAAACTGGGACTTTGTTTTCAGATTCTTAGTCCACCAACATCCTACTTTCAATATATAGAAACACTCTTCTCAAAGAGGAGGAGGTGGGCTTAGAAGGAATGTAATGAATGACAGAAAAAAAAAAGACAACAGTTTGGCTCAAGGCTAGACTCTGGAAGCGAGCAAAGCCATTTGGTGTCATGAGGAGGCTCCTGCCGAGGGAGACTTGAGAGAAGGGAAGAAAAAGAGCATTTGCATCTCATCTAGCCAACTTTGGTCTCCATGCCACTCCTCACCAGCCAAGGCCAGCCCATCACCCTGTTCACTTTCAAGGGAGAAGCAAAGGAAACAAGGAAGACAGAAGAGCTGCTGACACAGCCGTCTGGCTTTCCAGGGTGAAAAGGTCTGGAAGATTAGGCAACACCACCCCCTTACTTCCAAAACGACAAGATGGCTCCAAAGTTCTACAGCCAGTGTGACTTGGCCAGTGTCGTGTCCATTTCCTCTCTAGGGTGGCATACGCTGTGTTTTCCTTGATCCTAGCTATCCCCTCGGTGCTGCCTACAGTGTGGTGACAAAGACAGGAAGCAGGGAGGAATTCAAGCTGATGAATCCCCCCCTCTCACTCGGCACACCGAGGGGAAAGTGCTGTTTGTCCTAAGTGGAGTTCCAAGCTATGATTTTCCACTCCCAGCCTTTCCTCCCTAGGAGACTACCAAAGAAATTAACTGGTGATTTCAATTTCTTCCAGATGGAAAAAATGTTGATGTCATCCTGAGTCCTGCCTCTGGGAGAGTTGTTTTATTCGGCCTCGTATAAAGGGGCAGCCTAGACGGAGGTGTCAGAGTTGGAATGAGTCCCTGAGACCAAACAGGCCCCTCTGGAGCTATTTCCTCCATGTCAGGGTTGCACCTCTCACACTGAGGAGCTGGGGCTGTGGCGGCACCAGCTGTGTCTTCTCAGGGACTAGAAGACTCGGTTTCATACTGGCCATCCAACCCTTGTCATCAACATTAAACTCACATTGTATTTTAAGATGAGAGATTCCTATTAAGCCAGAGTAAATAAATCCTTGGTGAGAGAACAACTCCATGCTGGTCCCCTGGGGCGGGGCTGGAATGTATAGTTTATTATCCTGTTGCCTCCCTGATTGTGGCTATTATCCAGTAGGAGTGATGGTGGGGGGAGATGACGAGTCTACCTGATCAATAGGGACTTTCTTGCAGAATGCAGGACTTTCCTTTAAAGAGACATTCTAGAGGACTAGTGGTGTGGGGAGGATGTATCATTGCAGGTGGGTTTTCAAGACCTTATTTTGTGTCTGCTGATTACGAAACAGATTTCATTGGGCCAGTTCATCATCAGTAGACGTGTCCAGATGGTGCTCTTCCCATACTTGGGGAAATGACAGGAACTGCAGGAACCTAGGAGAAATAAAAGCTGAAAGCATTTCCTATAGGTTTAGCCTGTAACCACGTACTTACTAGACCCTGCTTTCATGATATGCAAACTTCATAGCTCTGCTGGGTTGGAGAGTGGCCAATTATTTCAGTTGCCTGGGACTGAGAGAGGGAGACAGAATTTTGAAGGTTTTGTTGCTGCTATTGTAGTTGGTTTTGGTTTTACAAGACAGGGTCTCTGTGTAGTCCTGACTATTCTCAAATTTGTTATGTAGACCAGACTGTCTTCAAAGTTAGAGGTCTGCCTGTCTCTGTCTCCCAAGTACTGGGATTAATGGTGTGAATCACCACGCTCAGGCCACAATTTTAGTTTTAAAATCAGAATGGAATTTACTGAACCTGCATTCCTTTTGCATCCCAACTTACTAAGAAACTGAAAACCCACTAAATGAAGAAATTACTCAAAATTCCATGTTTTCTGATAGTAGAATTTGAATTCATCCTCTAGCCTGAATTCAGAGATAAGACGTCACTTTCAGTGACTACATTAGTTACTTTTCTCATCGTCGTGACAAAACACCTGACAAAGGCCACTTAAAGAAAAAAAAAGGTTTATTTTGGTTCATGTTTTATTGGGTTAAGGTTCTTTGTGATAGCAATGGCAGGGTGGTAGGAGCTGGGGACAGTTGTCATGTTGTATCTATAGTCAAGAATCAAGCAGAGATAATTGCTAGTACTCAGCTTCCTTCCTTTCCCATTTTCCTCAGTCCAGAGCCCAAGTCCAGGGGATTCTATTACCCACAGTCAAGGATGACTTTCATTCCTCACTTAAACTTCTCTGGAACTCTCCCTCCCCTGAGATATATCCAGATAGGATCTCCTAGGTGATTCTAAATCTAGTCTGAGTGATAAAGAAGATGAACCCTCTCAGTGATTTATAATGCCATCTTATTTATCGGCAGAGACAGAAGCAATGACGGTAGACACAGTTGTTTCTCTGTAGTCCTGTTAAAAAAGGAAACAGCGCTAACCCCTTGGGTTAGAAAGATTTCCTAAAGTCCTTCAGGACTGTAGAGACTTGGTCATGAATAGGGATAGCATGCGTTCTAGTTCTCCAGTCCTGGTTCATGTTTTGTTGTTCTGTTGGACAATTGAGTGTTCTCTTTTATTCTCAAAACAATTCTTGGTTGACTCTTGTCTTAGTCTGGGTTTCTCTTGCTGTGAACAGACACCATGACCCTGGCGACTCTTATAAGGAGAACATTTAATTGAGGGGGCTTCCTTACGGTTTCAAAGGTTCAATCCATTGTCATCATGGCAGGGAGCATGTGGCGTGCAGCAGACATGGTGCTGGAGGAACAGCTGTGAGTCCTGCGTCTTGCAGGACAGAAGCTGACTGAGACACTGAGTGGCGCTTAAGCAAGAGCCCTCAAAGCTCGCCCTCACAGTGACCTACTTCCTCCAACAAGGCCATACCCACTGCAACAAAGCCACACCTCCTAATGGTGCCACTCCGTTTGGGAACCTTTTTGTTTTTTTTCCAAACCACCACAATCCTAAAACAATCACAAAACTCAAGTCCCTGGGGGCTCAGAGAATATCATGCAGAGCTTATGGCCCATGAGAAAATACAAGGTATACAAAAAAGAATCTCACAGATTTGCCCCTTTTTATAGATAAACATCTGGGGAAATGCACCAGAATGTGTACTGAAGGTAATGAAGCAGGACGGAAAACAGAAAATGCAGGGTGCATGCAGAGATTGACTCTGGAGTCAAACTGTACGCCTGAGCATCCAAGAGTGGCTGGAAGGGTCTTGATGGAAGCACATCTTCTCATTAGCATTATTGTTTTATTTTATCTTAGGTGTATGGGTATTTCGCCTGCATGTATGTCTGTGCCCATGTGCATGACTGGTACTTTCAGAGGCCAGAAAAGGCTGTCAGATCCCCTAGAACTGGGTAGCAGACAGTTGAGTTACCATGTGGGTGCTAGAAATTGAACCATAATCCTCAGGAAGAGCAGAGTAAACATGAGATTTGGAAAACATTTGCCCACCATTATAAGCTTTGACACTGTTATAATTTGTAATATTAGCAAATGTGACTTTTAACCTTGATGAAATGCATCATTTTTTTTTACAATGAAAGAAGTCAAAGTTCAAATAGCTGCAATAACTCAGTGAACTACTGTTTTGCAAATAGCCACTACATGATGTTACGAAGCAATTAAAACAGCCTTTCAAAGTTCAAGACTAACCAATGGGTTTCAACAGAATGAAAAATTGATATAGTGTCCATTTCATGTTGTAATTAACTTTTCAAAACTATTACTAAGTTTTGGTGTTGTATCAAGGGAAAGCTTGTTAAACTTCTCAGTGCTAAATTTTAAAAAAGGTATAATATAATTATAGATATTGCCCAAATAGAGCTCTTTAGAGTTCTCTGTAATTTTTAAAAATACAAAGGTGTCTGAGACTAAAACATTTGAGTTAGAAAGGTGCAGGACAATTCTGTATTCTGTCATTTATGTTTTAAATAAACTCTGATTGGCCAGTAGGTGGGACAACCAGCCAGGAAGTAGAGGCAGGGCAATGAGAACAGGAGTATTCTGGGAAGAAGGAAGCTTCCTCCTCAGTCCTGTCCAGTCACCGAAGAAGCAGGATATGACCTGCCCTGCTGAAAAAGGTACTGAGTCATGTGGCTAACATATACTAGAATAATGGGTTAATATAAGTTATAAGAGCTAATACAAAGCCTGAGCTAATGGGCCAATCAGTTTATAACTTATGATGACCTCTGTGTGATTTTCCCTGGGACTAAATGGCTGGGGGACCGGGCAGGACAGAAACCCTAACAAGCAGGCCCTCATGTTACAAGGTACTGAGCCATGTGGCTAACATATACTAGAATAATGGGCTAATATAAGCTATAAGAGTTAATAAGAAGCCTGAGCTAATGGGCCATTCAGTTTATAACTAATGCAGACTCTCTGTGTAAATTTTTGAGAGGCTAAACAGCTGTGGGAACTGGGCAGGACAGAAACCCTAATAAGCAGGCCCTCGTGTTACATTAGAATACTAAAGAGAAAGCTAAGCCAGGCGGTGGTGGCACATGCCTTTACTCCCAGCACGTGGGAGGCAGAGGGAGGCGGATCTCTGTGAGTTCGAGACCAGCCTGGTCTACAAGCTCCAAAGCTACAGAGAAACCCTGTCTCGAAAAACCAAAAAAATAAAAAAATAAAAAATAAAGAGAGAGAAAGCTATATAAAGTTTTTATGAGATCTGAATGCAAAAGTATTTATCATGTAATCCTGTTCCCTCCTAGCATGTCCCCCAAGAACAGCAGTTCTCAGCCTGTGGAATGCAATCCTGTTGTGGGGGGCACACATCAGACATCTTGCATATCAAATATTTACATTGCGATTCATAAGAGTAGCAAAATTGTGGTTATGAAGTAGCAACAAAATAAATTTTTGGTTGGGGTCACTACAACCTGAAGAACTGTATTAAGGGTTGCTGGATCGGGAAGGTTGAGAACCATTGCCCAAGAGGGTTCGGAGGACATTCATATTACCCTGTCTGTAAGAAACATATTCGTAGGAGGTATTCCTATAAAACACCTTATCTGCCATCTAACTGATCCAAATAATTCCTAAGTAAGGCAGTGAGTTGGGCTAGGTGTTAATTCTTTTTGAATTCAATGTGAATGCTTGGATCTTGGAGTGACAGAGTTCAAGAAACAGAATTAATCACTCAAAACAAAGGGGATATAGTTATGCACATGGGCAATGGGGCCAAGGCAGTAAGGATTATTGGAACTTAAGAATCTACTAGCATCAGGTAGTTCATTTTGGTGGCTATATTAATCACTGCAGCAGTGGCCCTAAAGCTTAAGAGATGGACCGCCTCCAGAGTCTTAACTTGTAAATTCAGAAGGGTTTCAGGTTTGTTCAACCAAACAGAATTAAATCTGTTCAGTAGAGACAGATGGCCAGTTGACCAATTTCCCAGGCTTGAATAGTTCAAAGATTCAGAACTTTAAAGAAAGAGGTGCTGTGGCATCTTAAGGAAGTACTCAGAATGCAGCAAAATCTCTGTAGATTGTAAATCATCTCCCTAACCTTTCCTTTCTGAAATGTGCCTTACAACAAGCAACACTTTCACTACACATGATAAAAATACATACTGCATGCTAAAGCTATCTATCTGCCTCCTTAGCAAGAAATGTTGCAGAAAATCATTTTTGATTTATTATTATTATATTATTATTCTGTGAACTAGGTTATAAATACCTAATGTGGCTCAATATAGAAGTACAGTTCCTCTGGCGATTGGAAATATCTCAAAGTTAATTAAGAATGAGAGCCTGGGAGCTGGAGAGATGGGTTCAATGGTTTGTATCACAGACTGTTCTGCCAGAGGACCGGGGCTGGATTCCCAGCATCCACATGCTGGCTCGCAACCATCTATCACTCCATTTCCAAGAGATCTACAGCTAAAGCTCTTCTCTGCCTTCCACAGGCACCAGACATACATACAGTGCACAGACACACATGCAGGCAGAACACCCAGAAGTATAAAAGAAAAATGGAATGAAAAGGGAGGGGGTCTGCCTTAAAGATTAATCCCTTTTTGTTTAGAGACACAGTTTAAGAGCTATGTCCATGATATGTCTTCTTCCTGTCAGCCACTGAGCCAGGGCACAGAGGAAGAATAATTAGTGAGAGCTTTTGGTCCTCATGAAAATTCCTTTAAAAGACAGGAAGGGAAGCTGCCCTTGGGAGCCTTCCCATCCACAGCTTGTCCTCTACCTCCTCCAAATTGAACTGTGACTAAGGATCTCACCCAAATCTCTTTTTCCCTGCTCTGTTTTTCCTGGAAAAACCAGTTTTGTCTCAGCAGCAGCAACAGCAGCAGCTCTGAATGTGTTGAGTGTGTAAGCTAATCAGCAGCCTGGCACCCATCAACTGATTCTTTGCTCTGATTATTTATTATTTATACAGTGTGGTAAATGCAGATGGCATTTTGTAAAGCACAGGACTCAGAAAACGAAACTTCAGCCTTGAGGCGTTGACTGTCTGATTGAGACATAAACAAAGCACTGACTGAACAGTGAACCATCGCCTCCAGTTGATGTGGTTGAGATGCAGGGGAAAATTGGAAGGTGGAGAAAAAGAACCAGCTTTACAGAGGGATTTGGAGAAGGAAAAAGGATTTGGAGAAGGAATGCGGGCATGTAGAGGAGAGGACGCTAATCCAGGGGCTTAAAAAGAGAACAAAGAGCACATGGAGAGGGAAAAGTCACAGGAAAAAGAAAAACAGAGATGTTATGCTTTTAAACATATATTACATTTATTTATTTATTGTTTGTGCATATGTGCGCTTATGGTATGCCACAGCAAAGGTGTGGAGGTCAGAAGACAGCTGGCAGGAATTGGAAGCACTTACATGGGCTCCAGAGATCAAACTCAGGTTGTCAAGCTTGGTGACAAGTGCCCTCACCTGCTAAACTCTGCTTTTATCTTTGGATTGGAGAGACAAAAGACATGGATGTCCAAAGAAAACATTAATGATCTTGAACAAAGCTGACAAGGTCAAAGACTAGTGTTTGACTTCTGGATAAGAAAGAAAAAGATGGCCAGGCATTGGTGGTACATGTCTTTAATCCCAGTACTCTGAGGGCAGGGGAGAGGCAGAAGCAAGTGGATCTCTGCAAAGTCTGAGGCCAACGTGATCTACAGAGCTAGTTCCAGGGCAGCCAGGGCTTGTATACAGAGAAATCCAGTCTTGAAAAAAATAAAATAAAAAGAAAGAGAGAGATCCTAATTAAAGTGTAAAGATTCCAAAATGATCTGCGTGATAAGAGAAAGATGGAAAGCTGGGGTGATAAGATTTTACTAAGATTTATTTTGTGTGGTGACTGGAGAGATGGCTCAGTGGTTAAGAGCACTGGCTGCTCTTCCAGAGTTCTTGAGTTTGATTCCAGCAACTGCATGATGGCTCACAACCATCTGTTGAAGGAAGGCTGATGTTGGTTCCTGGCTGCTTAGGCCCAAAATAATCACATAGAAACTATATTATTTAAATCACTGCTTGGCCCATTAGCTCTAACTTCTTATTGGCTAACTCTTACATATTAATTTAACCCATCTTTATTAATCTGTGTATAATCACCACAAGGCTGTGGCTTACTGAATAAAGTTCTGGTGTCTGTCTCCGGTGGGGCTACATAGTTTCTCTCAGACTCTACCTTCTTCCTCCCAGCATTCAGTTTAGTTTTCCCCACCTACCTCTG
>JAQHUG010000033.1:7713159-7729873 GCA_028555095.1 Dicrostonyx torquatus | reverse complement strand
GACTCTGTTTAAAAAAAAAAAAAAAAAAAAAAAAAACACCATCAAGAGCAACAGAAAAAGGCAAGGTATAAAAGATAGGTCATGTAAACACTGATCATCAAGAGGTAGACCAGTTGTTTTTGTGTGATACCGCATAGGTTTCTAGACAGAGATAAAGATAAAGGTAAGGTAAAGAGGCTTGGTGTCGGGAAGAGAAAGTGCTGAGTAAGCAGTGTTTATGAACAGAACACAAAGCAAAAATGGACAAAAATGCAGGGAGAAATATGTAGATTTCTCTATCCATAGATGTAGTTGGAGATTTTAACAACTTTTCTCAGCAATTAATAAGACTTCCGCTCAAAATTAGTGGAGATGGGGTGCTTTGAAAAATATATTTAGCACATTAGCCAAATTAATAGACTATTTACCCAACCTCTGCAAAAATACATGATCTTTTAGAGAATGGGTAATGCCCTGGCCCTAAATCACATGCAGTTTGCCTGAATAAACAATATCCAGGAAGTGCTCCACCTCTCTGGGGTCCTCATGTCAAGATGGCATTACAGTTTGCCTCATATTTGTTGCAGTCGTTCTGATTTTGAAGTAATGATTCTAGGCTTTCTTTGCAAGGCTAAGGAAAGACTCCATTTTCTTGAGCCTATGGATTTCCTTTGTGACTGAATTATTTTGAGGTATCGTGCTGCCAATATTGATGGCATTGCTGTAAAGAGAGAAAAGTCATTTCCTGATGACTCTCCACATGGACACGAAACATTCTGTACCCGAGGCCTAAAGGCTTGGGTCTTGACCGCTTTTCCCAGAGCCTCACTTTCCTGATGTGTCACTGTCAGTATGTAACCTTGAAACCTGACTCAGTTTCCTTATCAGGGCACCCCTGAGGGGGCTGCAGTACAAAAACTTCTTATAAAAACTATGAAGCACTATCCATATATCATACAGAAATTTTTAATTTAATTGTTTTTAATTTGCTAATGTTAGCACTGTAAACATAAGAAAGGGTGTTTGGGGCCAGTGCCCAGCTTCTGGGCTCCAAATACCGAGTAGTCTCATGTGAATGGAAGCTATTTAATGGAAAAATACAGGTTGGAAAGTTTATTGTGAAATAAAACCCGTAAGAATCTTTTTGTGGCAGGGCAGATTATAAGAGGTGTAATAACTGCCACATTTAAAGTTTACCCAAGGAGAGGACGCGAGGAAAATTTGGGAATAAGCTTTGGGAATGCGGGAGGGAGAAGATGACACTGATCCTACAGAAAGGTGTGGCCAGCTGCCTAGGCCAGCAAACCTTGAACTAGAGATGTAATTTCCCTAAACCTGTTTGTCCATCTGAGAGCCTAAGGCAGTAATGAAAACGACCCGCCACTGTCCGGGGCTGAACTGTTGTTTATGATTTGGAAGGCCAAGGGTTTATGATTCCAGCACACTAGTTAGAAAAGCCAAGGACTCACCAGGGAAGAGTCGGCATCTTTCTGTAACCTTTCCTAGAGCACTCTTGTGTCCTATAAGGGAAGAAAAGCAAGTCAGAGGACCATCTCCACTCTACAAGTCCTCTCTCTGCATTCTTCATCAGTAGACATCCCTCTCTAGGAACGTGACTAGGGAAGATGAAGGCTGTGGGCTGGGGTGGGGGCGGTGGGGGGCTAGCTGCAGGCCATGCAGGCAGATGCTCTTCCATTTTGCTCTACCTTGGACCTAGTGCAAAACACAGACCCACTCAGCTTTATCCTCAGCACAGCCAGGAAAAAAACGCCACTCTCTGGGAGGTCAAGTGAAAATTAATGAGCTGTGCTTTCTTGGAGTTCTCCATGGGTAATCCAGCATTCTGCAGTGATTGGCTGGACGCTTCTGGACCTTGTGTCTTTCTATCCCATGACCTTAACATTCTCCCAACGGAAGTGAGTACAAAAAGGTCTCAAAAGTTTATAGATCGCTAAGGTTTGGAGATTCTGTGTTTTTAAAAGGCACACACGCATGCACACTCACGCCCCCACCCCCACCCCCGCACACACTTTACCACCTTCCTCTTTCCCTTTACTTTTTGATGCTTTTGCTCTGTGATTCTCACTCTGGTCCTTTCTGTTTCTCCGGAGGCCTCATTTCTTTCAGGTATCCTGAACTTGTGAAAATGACGTTTAGCAGAGATGTAATAAAGTTAGCCACCTTGCAGCCTCTCTGGGGAAATAAAAACCTCTTAAATACAGCTGCTATCATGCTCATTAGGACCCACCCCCACCCCTGCCTCCTTCCCATTGGGTCACTAACAAGTTACAATGTTTTTCTCTTGCCTCCTGTTCCCCTTGTTTGGGGGTTTTGTTCTCTTCTTCCTCGCTCCTGTCACTTGTTCCATCTCAGAAACATGGGCTGCCCCCACTCCCCACCCCCCACAAGACCACTTCCACCCCTCTCACCCCCTCCCCCATCAGACTGAGCCGGCAAAAGATGTGCAGGCTGCCTGCTACAAAAGCACCCATCAGTTCTGAAAGGGGATAAATATGATAGGGTCACAATTATAACACTGCACACTTGTTAACCAGGAAAATCCAGCAGGGGCTGGGGGCAGGGAGAGAGGGAAACTCGAGAACAGAGGCTGCCTGGGTAGGAGCCCCTGGGGGGATCACAGAAGGGGGGCCCTCCAGCAGCCACCATCAATTATCCAGGCTGGTTTTTTTTTTTTTTTTTTTTTTGTGAGGTCTGAACCGAATCTCAGCTGATGGGGCAGGGGTGGCCAGGGGTGAATAAGGGATTTTACCCAAACCAGTGACTCTGAAAGGAGGGCTTGGGCTCAGTTGAGGGGGCCTCTGCAGTGAGAGCTTGAAAAGAGAGCCTTTGGGCTGTGAGAAGGAAAGGGGGGGAAGTGGGACCGGGTGGGGGCTGGGGGAACATTTTGAAGTGGGAGGGGTAGGGGGAAGCAGGAGAATAGCGCAATAATGGGGGAAAGGAGGCCAGTCCTGAGCTCACACTGCTCACAATGTGTCCCATGCGGTTCTCTTTATCTCCGCCTTTCAGGAGTCAATACAGGGAGCTTTTTTATTTTCAACCCTAAGTATATAGTTACCCCACCTCCCCATCACACACAGCACAACCACACACACACACACACACGCACACAGACACATGCACGCAGACACATGCACGCACACACACAAACTGAGAAATAGGAGACAGTTAACAACATGCTAAAAATACCTGACGAGCTGTTTCTTTGGGACAACACTGTTGGGCTTTTCACTTGTCTAACATTTCACAGTGCTCCCCACTTCCCTCCGCCTCTCTCATCCAGCCTCCAGGATACAGCCCCCCACCTCTCTCTATAGATGCCTCAGAAACGAGAAACTGAAGGGCTTGTTTATTTGTGGCAGAATCTCAATTCATAGCTCAGGCTGTCCTCAAACTCACAATCCTTCTGCCTCAGCCCCTAAAATGATGAGAATATAGGTGTACACCTCCCTGTCTTACTACAAGAAGGTTCTTGACTTCAGAAAGTAAAAACGCAGTAATAGAATGATTTGCAATCAAGAAAATCAAAAATAAAAGATTAGGACAAACCCACTCTTGAACATTAGACTGTTAATATTCATAAACTATCGAATAAAATGTATGTATTAGATTTTGTATTTTATGTATACTGTATTCTGCCTGTATGGAAGCATGTGTACCAGATGCATGCCTGTGCCTTTAGAGGTAGAAGAGGGTTTCAGATCTCCTGTAACTGGAGTTTGGATGGTTGTGAGCTGCCCCGTGTATGCTGGGAGCTGAATCTGGTTCTCTGCAAGAGCAGCAGGCACTCTTAGCCTCTGAGCCATCTCCCCAACCTCCAAGCAAATATTTTTGATGGTGGACTTCTCTAAAATATTTAATCCTCAAATGAACAGATCCCTTTTCAACTTGTTCTTGGGACTGAAGCAGTCATAGGCTCTGCGCCTACTCATCTTAGGGGATTTATAATTTATCTATTTTTCTAACACTACTGTTACATAGACTATCATTGAGCACTTGTATCTGAAAGAGTAAAACATTCTTCACCAAGGGTGAAAATCATACGAAGATGAGTCCTACGAAGATTTGGACTCAGGATCTTGGAATGGGGCTCAGTGTATATGTGTGTGTGTGTGTGTGTGTGTGTGTGTGTGTGTGTGTGTGTGTGTGTGTAAGAGAGAATGAGTTGGGAGAGAGAGAGAGAGACTCAGCCATTTAAGACTGCTATGGAATAAGACTTGGACGATGGAAGAGAGAGAACAGTCCAGAAACAGACCCTTCCCTCAACCATGGAGTGCTTCTCAGGTTTGTTCTTGCCGTGGAGGTCAGTGAGAGTGAGGTGGTCGCTGCTTCCTTGTCGGTTGCCATCTCCTTCATGGTCTAAACTTCTCATGTCTCACAGATCATATTTTTTTTCCTCCTAGCCCAGTTGGCCATGCCAAGCAAAGTGTTCCACAGCTGCCCTTTCTTATCTAATTCTGGGCAGTGTAATGAGCAGAGCTTTTCGAGTCTTACACACGTGAGAAAATCACTTAAGCTTCCCACGGTTCCATGTCTCTCTCTTAAAGGTGCAGTTGGGTGAGCCACCTGAGGCAACTGGGGAAGATAAAAAGTAGGCAAGGGGATGGCTCCCCTAACTCCATCCTGATAGAGCCTCAGTCTCCATCACATGACCTGCCTGCCTCTGCGGCATGGAATAGACTCCAGCATCGAAGTCCTAATGCTGTCTCCACTTCCTGACTTCACTGAAGCTCCTTGAGGGCAGAGGCACTGCCTCGTGCAGCTTCTGCACTCCCAACCTTTTCAAGTACAGTGTGGGAAATGTTCGATGAGGGTCCATCCTTCCGTTTATTCTCAAGCGCCTCTGAAATAGGGATCCTTGGGCTTCACACATCTCTCCGTTTTTTCTTGCTTACCCACCTCTCGCGAGACTCTACTTTCTGGATTTTCCCCGTTTCAGCACTTAGACCCACTCACTGACAGCAACGCTGTGCTGCCTTCATGGTCCCTGACAACTGACTGCCTTTTACCTCCCAGTCTGGGGTGCTAATTTTCCACTCCTGGGACGTGCCCACTGTCTGTTCATGTTTTTAGATCTGTGTTTGTGCTGATTTGGCAAACCCATTCCCCCATCTTACCTGTTGTTTACCAAGACACTTGCTCACCTTTTCGCAGTTTCCCAAGACTACGGCCAGTCTAAAAGGCCTCCATCCTCCCACTTTTATTCCAGTTCTCACTTTCTTCTTCCTCAAGAAAACGCCACAGATCCCAGCTTGATTATGACTTGCCTGCCACTTATTCTAGTTGTGGGGATCCCGCCTCTACACCCTGAGTTGTCCACACTTGGAAAAGCCTCTCCTTGACCTCATCTTCCACAGCTTCTCCGCAGCCTTTATTGCTGTGGGCACTGTCTGCCTCTCCACTCACTGGGTTTCCTCTGTGATATTCTGTGTAGCACTGCTATTTCTCCATTCAGACTTTTCTGAAGATTAGCGTCTGCGTGGTTTTCCGTGGAAGTAACTTTCATTTCTGTGGCTTCCGTCAGGGTCTTGCATCAGGGCTCTGCTTGCAGCTGGCTAATGGATTTTTCCACATTTCTCTCTTACTGTTCATTAAAGTGCCTCAAATTGAATTTATCTCCTTCCCCAACCATTCATTTTCCTCAGCGAACTTCAAGCCGGCTCTGTGCTCATCGAGGAAGTATAACCTAACATCAGTCATGAGCATTTATGACTTAGTTGGCCCTGTCTCTTCTGCATGAACTATTAAAATTAATCTAGTAAAATACTTTTGTTAAAATGCACTCTTCTCAAAGCATTATCCATTATGTACCAAATGAAGTCTCAGTTTGTTAGCATAGCATTCAAAGCCTTCCTTAATTGAATCCCAACTTCATTGTTCTTGCTGGTTTCCTCTCTACCCTATTTGCCTCAAACACATAAATTGCTCCAGCGGTAAACATGTTCTGCTCATAAATTCTTACATGCATAGCACTCCGCACAATTGTTCATGTCCTTCCATCTACCTGGTATAACCATCACCCTCCCAGCCTAAGCTTCCTTCAAATTCTAATTCAAATTCTTTTAGAATAAACATCCTGGACTTTCCCAATCTAAAGTAATATTTTGCCCCCATAAATTCTCTTTAATGCTGATAAATATCTAACAGTTTCTTAAATTATGCAAATCATCATTTTGTGTTAAATGATTGTGTACATTTTCTTTTGCTATCTTCCTATTTAGACTGTTCTGGATTTTTTTTTAGATTTGAACACCCTCCCCCCCAATTGGAACGCAGCTTTAATGCTTTTTTTTTTTTTGGTTTTCGAGACAGGGTTTCTCTGCAGCTTTGGAGTCAGCTCTTGTAGACCAGGCTGGTCTCAAACTCACAGAGATCCGCCTGCCTCTGCCTCCCGAGTGCTGGGATTAAAGGTGTGCGCCACCAATACCCAGCAAAATTCAGAGTTGATTTTTTTTTTTTTCAGTTTTCGAGTCAGGGTTTCTCTTGTAGCTTTGGAGCCTGTCCTGGAACTACCTCTTGTAGACCAGGCTGGTCTCGAACTCACAGAGATCCGCCTGGCAGCTTTAATGCTTTATAAATACTGTTTGTGCTCTTGTGACCTTTCGTGAACTTATAAATATCACTTGCTTCCATAAGTTAAGCCTCAAACCTGCATATTAATGAGAGAAGACTCCATAGACAGGATTAACTCTGGGCCGGTGTTAATATTCTGCTGTACTTTCTCCCAAACAAAATCTTATTTATTGGCTCCTGTAGGGGTTTGAATAAGAGTGGCTTCATAGGCTCATATGTTTGAATACTTAATCCCAGTCAGTAGAGCTGTTTGGAAAGGATTAGGGGGTGTGGCCTTATTGGAGAAGATGTGTCACTGGGTGGGCTTCGAGGTTTCAAAAGACTCATGCCATTCCCAGTGTGTTCTCTGTTTCCTGAGTGTACTCTGAGATGTAAGCTCTCAGTTGTTCCTGCCACCATGCCTTTGTTCTACCATCATTTTCAGCTGTAATGCTCTGGCACCTTCCACCAAATTAAACACTTACTTTTCAAGTTATATTGGTCACGTGTTTCATCACAGCAATAGGGAAGTACTAACACATATCTTAGTCCTGTTGTGGTGTCTTACAACATCAGCAGAGTATCACAGAGCAGGTAATTGATAATGAACAGAAATTTATTAGCTCACAGTTCTAGAAGCCAAACAGCCCAATATCAAGGTGCCACCATCTATTGGAGGAGGTCTTCTTATTAGGTCATAACCTGGCAGAAGGCCAAGAGAGAAGGAAGCCAAACTTGGTCCTGTCGTAATAGCATTAATCTCACCAAGGAAGAGTGCACATGGCGAAGTCACATCTTCCACACCCTACCTCTTAATACCATTATAATGACAATTAAACGTCAGCACAAGGGCTGCAGGGAACAAGTGAATATTCAGCCCATAACAGTGGAAAACTCCACATACCTTACCTCATTATGTCACTCTCCTCATCATCAGTAGATTAGAAAAGCAAGAGCTAGGTGGACAGCAAGTCTGTTTGCCTCCAAGCATCCCCATTCATCACCTAGTGTGTTTTTTCATGCTGAAACAACTTCTTAGGAGAGGAAAACTCACTGAATAATTCCTGACTCAAGTCTACACATAAAGTACACTGGATAAACAGTTCCGATACATCTAGGCGATGTGTTGATTTATTATTTCACAGCACCTCCTTGATTAATTTACATTAAAAGGTGCATGAACCATAGATTTGTTTTTCTTATCTGTAGAAACATATGTATAGTAATTAATTTTTGTTTATTTAATTCACCTTAAAGACAATTCATCATTGCAAATCCCTTTTTATGTGTGGACAAGATGGTAAAGTGATGCGATGTCCCTTGGAGCATCAATGGACCAGCAACAGGAGTATCTCTGGAAAGCTTCTTAGAAAGGTGCAGTCTCAAGACCCTTCTCAGAGTCAGCACTTTAGTCATCTGCCAGCATCTTCGGGTCTGGGAACACTTACTTTTGCAAACAGGAAGCAGAGAACACAGTGGGCAAAGCACCTTTTGAAACCTCAGAGTCCACCCCCCAGTGACACACCTTCTCAAACAAGGCCACACCTCCTAACCCTTTCCAAATAATTCTACTGACTGGGGATCAAGAATTCAAGCTTGTGAGGCTAGGGAGCCATTCTTATTCAAACCACTACAGCAGAGAAGTACAGCAAATTTGGTAATGAGATGGTGTTAGCTGTTCACTTTAGCCGGCATTAAGAAGCTTGATGATTCTATAGGACTCCTAAGGCAACACATCCATGGTGCTAGGCAATATAAAGTAGCTGCAGTTTTCCCACAAACTGTGCTAAGTATGGTCTTCTCGCTAATTCCCTAGACTGCAATAGCCAGGAAACATACGCCTGCCACCTAACTAACTCTTGAGCTGTAAGTCTTACATTCAAGAACCCAGCCCTAACTTGTTCTACCACATTACTCTTCTCTTAGGCCTCCCTGAGCTGCCTCTCAGAGATGGCTGTGTGAGACAGAAGAAGACTGTCGCTATACTACAGCCTTCAGGTGACTCTGTCACTAGGCCAGGCTCCAGGGAAAGGAGAAACGGAGACTACAAATGACCCAGGCATGAACTGCTGCAAACGGGGTTTTCTCCAGTGTGTCATCTTCTGCTATTTTTAGCCCATCCTTGTTCCCATCTCCATCTGGAGAGAGCATGACTCTCAGCACCATGCTCATCATTTCTGTTAGCATCTGGGATTTTTCTCTCAGGTCTTTCCTGAGCCTGTCTTTGTTTTGAACCGTGAGGAAAGCCTGGTGCTCACAGAAAAGAGCAATGGCAGAAGACCAAGAAGAATAAGCAAACTGTTCTGGTGTGATGCGGGTCTTCCATAACCCTGGAAACACATTTTAGTTCATCTTCAGCTCAGGTTGTTGGACTCCTGCTGGTGGCAGGTGCTTTTTTCTAGATGCAGTTTGGTTGGTGAATAAGAAAGTCTTTTGTCTTAATGAAGGCTCCTTGGAATGAAGGCGGTTGAGAGCACAGAAACATATAGATGGAGAATATGATTGTAGACAATAAGCAGGCCTCTGGACGAACATAGAGTCATGGGGGAAAGCAAGAGAGCATGGAAAGTCATGCGGGAAGGCAACTAAGAGCATGTGGCTCCCAGCACCTTCAGCTCTCCCTCAGTCAGATGGAAAAAAACTCTCCATGTCTGTAACATTTTGAACTCAAATGTGTGAGGAGAGGGAGGGAGTCTATTCAAACACCCAGGATGGATGTTGTAGGATTGGGGAGAGAGAATGCTAAGGTGATGGAAATGTGGTGTTGTGATAAATACTGGGATGAATCAGGAAGGGATGGAGAGGTGATGCCTGAGCCAACGATTATCTTCTGAGTAAGTTGCGGTGGTTCCTGGGGATCTGAGGAGGGAAAGGGGAAGATGTGGCAAAGAGGAGGAAAGAAGCCCAAATTCACTGCCCAAACCCTAGCAGTGCCATACAGGGCTCAGGATCTGTGGCCGGGCTGTGCCTCTGGTTTAGAAATCAGAGAGCTGCAGAAGGAAATGATGGCAAGGAGGGGGCTGAGCGGCCCTTAGCAACTGGACACCTGAGGAGACCCAAGCTGGGGGGAATCTGACATGAGCAAGATCTAAGTGGGTATGGAAAACATCCCAAGAGGTTGTGCAGACACTTCAGAGCCTTCTGCTCTTAGAGTTCCCAGGGTCGAGTGTGATATTCACACAAACACATTGATATATGAATATATAAGTGTGTGTGTAGATGGTGTGCGTTGGGATCATGGGGAGTGCCCCGGCAGAGGAAAGAAAGAAGGGAAAGCCATTAAAAAGCCTTGCAGAGAAAGGTATTTCTTGTGGACAAAAAAGAATCAGGCCCCTCGCTCCCTACTGAGCCCATTTCTCCTGCCTTTACCCAAGCTGTCAGGCATGAATCTCAGTAGCATTCCGTAACTAATTGACAGTAATGGGGGCCATTGGAAACCTAAGAATACACGGCATTACCCAGCATGCACTGCGAGGAAGGGGGGCTGCCTGGGGCCCCTGTGGGGAAAATAAAGGCTGGCTGCATTTTAAACGTTTCCCCCCTCTTCTTTAAATTGAAGGTAGGATGTAGAAGAAGGGAACAGATTTTCGTAAACTTCTACTCAAGCCTAAAAATTAAAGATTGTAAATCTTATATCTTACCCCGAGGGGATACCTCAAGATCCTAACCCATGCGGAAGAAACAGATGGAATTTCAATTAACCCCGGGGCCCCCCTGTGAAATCTATATTGTACCCTCTGGATTTACAACATATTGTAATATATGACCGCAGGCGCTGGAGATTCCATCGCAAATCAGCCTTCTTTATTCCAGGGGCTCAGAAAACTGCTACAAAAGCCACTTCAAAATCAAAAGTGGCAAACTTCCTGCCACTTCATCCTTGGGGTGGGCATCCAGTTTTAATTCTACAGCAGATCTTACATATTCGGCAGTCTCCTGTTTCATATTTCTTTTTCCCTGCTCCCTCCAGCTCCTCCTATTAATAATGTTTATGGAATGAAGCTGCTCATACCAGACGGGAAATAAAACCATTATCCCACTTTAAACGGTGACTCATCACACACCCGTACTGAATTTTCATACTTTAAATACCCATGCCTTCAGGGAATGGAGTCCTGGAGACCCAGGGGTCAATCTTACCTCTGCTATGAAGGTCTAATTATACATGGTAGAGCCATCTTATAGATTTCAAGTTGCTTTTCAAAACCAGAATTGTTTCTGAGGTGCCCATAAGTTCAGAGCTTTGAATTTTATTCCTATCATTTGTTATTAACCCCAGCTGTTCATATTTGTTCTTTGTTTCAAAAATAATATTCATAAAAATATTAAACATCTCACATACAAAAAATAAAGAATTTGGGCTTTTTGAATACTAGATTCACATTTTTATGTCCACTTTTTTTCTTAAAACGTTGACTTTTCCCTAAAATTGTATTTCGCTTCTTCTGCAAAGGTAAGCTTCCCTCATGCAGCATTTGGGCCCTTACTCACTAGCTGTAAACCTTGTTATCCAGCAGCTGCTGGGAGCTTTGCCTCCGAACCTTTAGGGAGTGTCTCTTGGAAATAATAAGTGAAATTCCTATAGCAGAAACAAAACAAACTCACAGCACTCAAAGTGTCTTCTGGAAAGATTACTGATTAAAATATGGTGCAGGGTTTCTCCTGAGATAACCATGAGGAACTGTGAAGGGCGGCTGTCGTCAGAGCCAGTGAGCTGGAGGGAAGGTGACGATCCACCACTGGGGCAGCTAAGATGCTTGCCTGGTCCTGAAGTACCATGGGCTAAGGGTGCTCCTCTGCACGGTGTCAGAACTCAGGACTTCTTCTCTAGTCAGCCCTTCTTTTGCTCTGCCCAGTCCACAGACTGCCACGAGTCCCACTGACACCTTTGTCCCTTGCCTGTCACTGTTTGTCTGAACCAGGAGTTCAGGTACCTGCTGAGGACCTCTCTAGAGCATAGAGTTTGGTATGGCACAAGAACTGGGGCCACCAGGGGAATTCACAGACCTGGGAGTCTGTGACTATGGACTGCGGACTATGCCTGGAACTTCAGCTTGAAGGTCGGAAGAGGATTTTTGGTGAAACAAGTCCTCAGATTTCTAGTGAAATTGGTCTATCCCCTTAAGCTAGTATGTAATCAGAAATGAATATGATGCTTTCAAGTTCTCTTGCTTTGTATATATTCTCTTGTTTTGTATATATTAATATCAGGTCATCAAAAACCATCTTGAAGTAATTATTAAGCTTATTTCTTCAACTGAACAAAAACACTGGTTTGTTATTAAACCAAGACCAACGTTCTTTCAACCTGTGTCTTTCCCACTTGAGACAGCAGTTATTCTGGCTACTTACAATATGTGGCTTCCTTTCTCTTGCTGGTTTATGAGTGACACAGGCAGTTTCTGCACAATGCTCATGTGCCAGGCACTGCTTTTGATGTTTTATGTCCACTCCCTTACTAACCACCACACTAACCTGCAGGCTTGTCTTCTAACTAGAGACTATTAATGACATAAACAGCTCAGAGTGCATGCCTGTCCCTCACCCTTCAGTGGTCATAGCCAGGAGACAGGTTTTCTGGTGCCCCGTTCATCTACAGAATTGAGGTTTCTCTTTGGGGACCGGGTCAATCTTCTTCCAGACAGTCCTGCACTGCTCATGGCTTCTCGTCTGAGGCCCCCTGGCTGCTGTTTGGCGACTTTGACTCCACTCATCGGTTTTTCTTTTAATTACTCTCATATTCCAGCACCACCAGACGTCAAGGTAAAACAAAAAGATGGAAAGAAAATCTTCAAGAGACCCTCTAGAAGCACCTGGGAAGCATCTTCACTGGAGAAAAGGGGAGGGAAATGCACTGAATATTTCTATTGAAAATAGGTTTTTGTTTTGTTTCGTTTTTTTATTTTACTCTACCTTTTCCCAAGACTCAAACCATGATTGCTTTAATCCATCTGTGGGGCCAAGGGAACTACACACATTAGACAGACAAGCTTTCGACTCGGTCTTCCCCAAGAATCCGTTTTCTCCTTTTTCCCCTTGCAAGTCTTCTCTGCATGTCTTTCCCACAGGTATCTCTTCACTTCTTTGACTTTATTTTGGCATTCTCAGACAGGGTCTTGCTGCCAAGCCCTTGTTTATTATCTTGCCTGGGATTTGTTCCCCACTCTTTACCTTCCGGGTATGTCAGCTCTGGAGCCAGGTTCCCAGGAAAGAGCTCTTAAGTTACTTTGCAGGATCTGCGGAACCTTGTTAGAAGCAGAACGAAGTTTTTGGGCTGAGTTAGGAAGAATGCTGCGTGCAAAGGACAAGTCTGTGGGGATAGCTCAGGGGTAAGGTGCTCGCCTGGCACGTAGAAGCCTTGGGTTTGATCTCTAGTATTGCAAATAATGACAATAAATGAATCAATCAATAATACATTCCCCTTTGGCTGAGTACAAGAACACTGAACTGAAACCAGATATGGCAATTCACAGCTTAAAATCGAGGACATAGGAGGCCAAGAAAGACGGACTGTTAGAAGTTCAAGGATGGCATGGGCTACATGGCGAGTTCCAGGCCAGTCTGGGCTATAAAGTGAGACTGTAACTCAAAAACAAGAATGCTGAAATTTGTTGGGAAACTGGGCCCAGTAAACTAAATTTAAGAGCAAGAAAGTTAGTCAGGACCGGGCCAGATTCTGCCCAATAAGAAGACAATCCTAGTTGTGTCAAGAGTCCAGACACGGTGGAATTGAGAGACTGAAGCAGAGGCCCCCGGGATAGAGGGACCATAGAAGACCTACCAGGCATTTGGAATGTGGCAGTTTCAGCTCAGAAGTAAGATTGGGTTCCCTCTGCACCAAAGCAGCTGTAGAGAAGAGCCAGGAGAAGCATCTGTTCTGAGAACAGCAAGAAATCCCCTGGGTGCCAAAGGAAGATGATTCTAGAAAAGCAACCACATAGTTCCATGGTTTGCCAAGAATGCCTGAACAGGCCATTAAGACAGAGCCAATCCCAGAACCTCGGTTGCATGTTTCAACAACTCTTTTGCCATTCTTTTCAGCCTGTCCCTCTTACTGTTAACATGAGCTTTTGGTCTTTGTTCTCTTGGGGTTTGACATGTTCCAGGAAGCCATTGCTTAAGCAGGATCAGACTCTGTGACAACAGTCTTGTGAACTGCCCTATGCTTTTGACAGGCATGGTTTCAATGACTGGCACTCAGCCCAATGTTACTACTCATGTTGGGTCTTTTTCTAGAAATTAGCAAATGACTTCACATCTTCAGAAATCATTTCTAGCCTCTCATTTACAAGCATAAAAGACATCAGCATTTATGTAAGATTTTTCCAACAAGGAGCTCAAAGGCCAATAGCATGGCTACAGTTCAGTTGGTAGAGTTGTTACCAAACATGCATGAAGCCCGGAGTTTGATTCCCAATAGTGAATAAATTGGGCATGCATAGAATGGGCACACCTATAATCCCAGGCCTTGTTCCTCATCCTGTCCCCCTCATACCTGGGTCCTGACCTTAGCTCAATGTATAATCCCAGGACTCAGGAGGAGGAGGTAGGCAAGGCTTAATTTATAATCCCAGGACTCAGGAGGAGGTAGTTCAAGATCATTTCAGCTTCATAGTGAGATAGAAGCCATCCTGGGTTACATGAGATCCTACCTCAAAAAAGACCAAAGATAACAAAAGGACTCTTGCAGTCTCAATTTGCTGGACTATCTTCTGGCTATATCTTCCATGGCCAATAGAGATAATTAACTTTCTGAAGATGCTGAGTCGTCATGGCAGGCCAGTCTGATCACCTAATCATCTCCTCATACTGGAGATTAACATTCAACTTGTGAATCTGGAGGAAGGAACACCAAGAGACAGTCCATATAATCAGAAATCTAGGGAGTGCCCTTAATGCCCACTGTTAGTATCTTTGCTCCTGGGTTTTGAAATCCTGCTCAGCCTTAGGGAACTAGCCACCAAGTTCTTTAATTCTTTTGAACCGGGAGGTTCTTAGAAATTAGAGCCATCTACTTTGTATTTCTTCCACTGGTTCCCTCTCTATTAATCCGATGTTCTTGACCTCTACAAACATAGAAAACGCCCTTTGTGTTTTTCTTGTCTATGGATGTGGGGTTTTCGACTACCGAAGGTACAGGGTTGGTTTGTATCCTAGGAATTCTCTCTCAGCAACTTCCTGTCAACCGTATGTGTCTGCTCTCCCTTCAGTACTCAGTACCCCAATACCCAGTGTTGTAGTTTTAATTAATAATGGGGT
Source organism: Dicrostonyx torquatus (assembly GCA_028555095.1). Classification (NCBI taxonomy): domain Eukaryota; kingdom Metazoa; phylum Chordata; class Mammalia; order Rodentia; family Cricetidae; genus Dicrostonyx; species Dicrostonyx torquatus. Next base: position 7,715,065 of record JAQHUG010000033.1, on the reverse strand, counting down.
CCCCGCAGCTGCTATGGGTCCCCATGGGTGGCACACGACCACACACGCAGGTCCCCTGCAGCTTGCGTGGGAGACCGCATGGTGGCAAATGGTGGCAGCGGTGGCGGAGGTGGGACCATGAAACCAGACGGATATTAAAGTTAAGCATTTATTAGATGGATTATGGAGGGAAAGAAGCAGAAGAGGAGAGAAAAGGAAAGAAGGGGGGAGAGAGAGAGACAGAGAGAGACAGAGAGAGAGAGAGAAGGGAGAAAACGGGAGAAAGCCGTCTGCCTCTCCCGAGAACCGTGGGGACAGAGAGCTAGAATGGAACCAGGAACTCCAGGCTAGCTTGCTTGCAGACGAGGAGTGGGCGTGGCTAACTCTTAAAGTGACAGGAATTCATTACACCCAGTATCTCAATGCTCAGTCCTCCAGGACCCAGGACCTCAGTACACAGCACCTCAACATACAGTACAGATACTCTCACATATTGCTCTTGGGGGTTTTATTTTCCTCAATAATCTCAAGCAGCAAAGACCTATTAAAAAAAAAACTTGCAGCTTCCTTCTATTGTATTTTCACAAAGATATGATAAGGGTGAACTGGGCTGTGTGAATCTTCATGTTGCCTAAGCTTACTTCAAGAAAGTAGTAGTTCAACTCTGCTGAGATGGGGAGAAGCAAGATTCCAAACCACCGAGAGGCCTCTTCTGCAGGCTAGACTCCCTTCCAGCAATGCTGCCTCGACACCTATTGGGAATTTCCTCATCACACCCCACTTCCTGAACCTTCCCTGGAGAGATTCCAGCCTCTAGGGTTCTCACAGAATTGCCGCTTCACGTGCCTACTCAGGGATCTCCTCTCAGACGAGCTTCTTGTTGAGAAGATAGATTTCATGCCAGCCATCAACAAAGAGGCCTTTTTCCAGCCAGGCCTGAGCAACCACTTCCTGCTTTGTGGAGCCTTCTGTGAAATGTGGCTAACAGCACTTAATACGGGGTTTCCCACTGACCTGCTCGTCAGACTTCAGAGGAACTGAGTCAGCTTCGCACCTGCCAAGGAGAGAAAGGACACAGAAGGAAAGAGACTGACACTACAGCAACTGAGGCAGGGAAATGAGTACCAGGAACTGGGGGTCCTGAGGTGGGGAAGGGGAACATGAGACAGCACTATGGGTAAACAAATTTCATGTTCTCCAAGTCCAGTTTTCGAACAAATAGCTCTGCATGTGTTGCTCAAACATCAATACTGGGTTTGAGGTAGGAAGATGAGACAGCCACTAATCATTCTATTACCAGAATGCTCTGGAGTTAGAACCCGGAGCAAGAATGCAGGCGCCATTGCGATCTCTGGTGAGTTGAACTTAAAGGAGCTTTTTCCACGTCACCTCTAGTTTAACTGTCATCTCCATCTTCAAGAGCCATGGGAAGAATGGGTTCAAAGAGATGTGTCAGGAGCATGGGTGGCAGTTGTTCAGATCCCGGTTCGGCCGGGTTCAAAGCCTTCTCTTAGGTTCTCTGGGACTTTGAATTATACTCCTCTTCTCCCCCAACCCTCCTTACTAAGAAAACTCTTCCCCTTTAGCTAAAAGCACCTTGAGATTTTAAAATTGCACGTTTATCCTTGATACAAACACTTGATTTCTTGTGGAAAAATTCTGCAGGAAAGGGTAAGCCCTTAAAACATTTACCATCAATGTAATTCCTGCTAGGAACCAGCACTCAGGAGGCAAAAGCAGGCAGATCTCTATGAGTTCGAGGCCAGCCTGGTCTACAAAGAGGGTCCCAGAACAGCTCAGCTAGAGCTGTTACACAGAGAAATCCTGTCAAAAAGAAGAAGAAGAAGAAGAAGAAGAAGAAGAAGAAGAAGAAGAAGAAGAAGAAGAAGAAGAAGAAGAAGAAGAAGAAGAAGAAGAAGAAGAAGAA
>JAQHUG010000033.1:7676573-7694597 GCA_028555095.1 Dicrostonyx torquatus | reverse complement strand
AGGGCAAGCAATGCTCTTAACCACTGAGCCATCTCTCCAGCCCGGTTTTTCTTTTTTCAATTAAGATTTTTTTCACACTTCTGGTTCAGACAAAGAGTCTGGCAGAAAAAGCTGACAGAGGGATAGTCCATCATAGTGAGGAAGGCACCATGATGGGAGTGGGTGGCAGCTGGTCACATTGTATCCACAGTCAGGAAGCAGTGAAAGATGAAGGCTGATCCTCAGTTTGCTTCCTCTGTTTTATTCAGTCCTGGAGCCAAGCCTAGGGAATGGTGCCACCCACATTCAGGGTGGGTCTTTGCCATTCAGTTTAAGCCTTTTAGGAAACGCTCGCAGACAAACCCAAAAGTATTTTTCTGTGATGGTTCCAAATCTAGTCAAAGTGACACTCAAGATTAGTCATCACGACCACCAGGCCACTTCGACGAAAATCAAAATGAAACTCCTGCGTGGACTTGTGCATGAAACCTTTTCCAGTTCTGAAGAAACTTACGTGTCTCAGTGTAGCAGTCATGGCAATGCTTGGCACTATCTACTGATACAGCGTGTCTAGCCAAGCAGAATCTTTTTCCAGTTTTCATAGTCTGATACTCATCTTGTGAAGGAAACTGAGATGGTAGATAACCCAGTTTTATAAGTGTGAGGACCAAGACTTTGTTCCCTGTGGCTGATCTTTATGCTTATAGCACACCATTCTAGTAACTGGGGCAGCTTCAGCAGCAGCACGCATATCCTTGAGGTGACAGTGATGGCAGTGAGCTTCAAGGGAGAGGTCAGGAGCAATAGAATGGGATGACAGAAGCCACCTAATTCATAGGTGACAATAAAACACAAGTTAGAGGAGGAACACAAGAAAGAATGATGGCTGAACTTGAGAAAGAGTCACATCTCCAGGATTGATGGGTTGTGGCTGGAGATACTTTGTTTTGAAGGAGGAAACAGTCTCCCCATCTCTTGGTCATGGCAGTCAACAGTACTTTTTTCTTTTCTTTCTTGTTTTTTTAATTTTTTTATTTTTACTTTTATTTTTCGAGACAGGATTTCTCTGTGTAACTCTGGCTGCCTTAGAACACACTTTGTAGACCTGCCTGCCTCTGCCTCCCAAGTGCTATGTTACTACCACCCAGATCTCTCTCTCTCTCTCTCTCTCTCTCTCTCTCTCTCTCAACAGGTTTTCACTTTGTAGCCCTGGCAGTCCTAGAACTCAATTTGCAGACCAAGGTGGCCTTGAACTCAGAGATCTGCCTGCCTCTGCTTCCCAAGGGCTGGTCTGAAAGTGCTGCACCACCACCACACCCAGGTTTCAACAGCAATTTTTAACTCTTACTTTTACCTTACCTATTTCTTTGACCAGGACACAGCAAACCGAGTGCTTTGTTTACTCACCCTGTTGTTCAGCTAGACTTTTTACCTGAAAAGAGGGACATGGGGCTTCCCTTCCCTCAGCTAAGACAGACACCACACTGGTGTGTTTGTCAGATGCTGACAGCCTCTGCAAGAGTCGAGGATGACTAGAATGACTAACAAAATTAGATAATGACTTGTTTTTGTTTTCTTTTGTACCACTTGTTTTGCTTCGCGTGACCTTGTGCTGCCCTGCGCTGTCAACTGCCTCTTCCCCACAGCGAGCCTCCGTAAGTTCACATCACACCGAGGAGTAGAATATCAGCACCATTTCATCTAATGGGCACAGTCATTAAAAAAAAAAAAAAAAGGCTGGAGCTGTCGGCTGCCTTTTGTGAGGCCTTCAAGTAAAACATTTCCAAACAGCTCTGGGGCAAATAGTTTTGGCTGCGAAGACTAGTATAAAAATAAGACGAGGTCCATAAATAAATCACGGTTATTTGTGTTCAGTTAATTTCTCCCCAAGGAATAGGTAAGAGATGGAGCATTTGAAATGATTGTTTAGTTGTCATGACCAGGAGATGGGACACATGTTACTTTCATTTAAAATATAATACCTGTGACCACAGTCAAAGACACAGCCACGGAGCTGTGTCTTTCTCATGAGTTCTGCTATGTTCCCTTTTCTGTGTTCCTTTTCCTACTTGTGAAGTGGCTTCTGTCATTCCATTTGATGGTTCTTGACTTCTACCCCTGAACAGCACCACTGCCTGGGGAGAGAATCTGCTGCCTTCTCTCTGTAAAGTATCCAAGCAGGGTCCTGACTTTCCAGTCCTGGTGTGAAAAGCCAATGCTACGTGGTTTCAACTGTCAAAACAGAGTTCTGCGGACAGAGGAACTTTATCCAGCATTCCTCTCAGAATCTTAATGAAAGGTTTGTGCAGGAGTCTAGGCTTTGGTAACCCTCTTCCTTGCCATTACAGAGGGTTTTAAATGCTCAAGCCAGGCCCAGTGTCTCTCTCTGCCTGCTGTCTTCAGAAACTGATGAAGAAGTCTGAGTTCCTCCTCAAGCACCATGTCTGCCTGGGTGCTACCAGGCTCCCCTCCATGATGACAATAGACTAAACCTCTGAAACTGAAAGCTAACCCCTGTTAAATGCTTTCTTTTATAAGAGTTGCCTTGGTTGTGGCATCTCCTGACAGCAATAGAACACTGACCTTAGTCTTAACAGGGCATTTTCTCAGTTGAGGTTCCTTCTTCTAAGGTGATGCTACCTTGTATCCAGTTGAAATAAAATTGACCAGTACAACACCCTTATGCTGTGACCACAGAGAAGATCCACCAACAGGTTTGGCCTCTCAGTCATACCACTGTGTCTTGAGGCTCCAAGTTTTGACAAAATTTTGGTGTCATCCCCCATGACCCAGGTGCCAACACAGAAACACCAAAATCAGGGAGATGAGGGGAGATTGTCCAGGACAATGCCAGTTTGTTAATTTCCCTAGATTAATAAAAAGAGACTGGTCATCAACTTTGGCCTCCTCAGTACGTTGCCTCAGTGTTACCAGAGGAAGCTGACCCTTAGAAATATCTCTTTGGAGAGAAGCTCTGGGCTGTCACCAAGTACAGGCCAACCTCTGTCCAGGACTCTGTTCCAAACTGCCTGCCAGTGTTACTTGGTCTCCACTGTTTTTCTGGTCAATCATAACATAACCTCCAATCCAATTCCCCAGGCCAACACAATCTGAGCAGACACCCACTGGCTGGATTCTGAGAACTGGCTGGCCCACTGGCCTAAGTTTGCTGCTTGCCCATCCTGGTTGGTTTCTTAGATTTCCCAAAGCTCTTGGCTCACACATTTAGGTGCGATCTAGTTTATTTGTACATGTCTCAAACACGGGCTTGGCAGTGTGCCTCAAGATGCACTAGAGTCACAGAGCTTGTCTTACTGAAGTTTGTAGGCCTACAGTGTCCCCTGATCCTCCCTTCTGTTGACAAAAGCAAACATTGCCCAAGTCACAGTTTCTAGATGGCACAGACAGAAACGGATGTATATATTCCAGCCACTGTCCCTTCTCTGAGCAAGTCATTGGCTTTTACTCCTTCAGTTGACCCAGCTTACGCCTTCTTTCCACACTATAGGTGAGCAACTGGAATAATAGCTGAGTTATTACACAAAAGCTTGTTCAATGTCCAAGGACTCACATAAGAGTGGAAGCGGTACCATGAAGGCAGGAGATAAGAGCTTAGCAACCTCCGCCTGTAGGTGGACTGGAGACATAAGGACAATGTCGTCCTCTCTGGGTCAGCTCACGGTGTGCAGGATGGATGAAGGTCCTTAAACATTGCTTGCTTAGCAAATCCCTACTGGTAGCTCCACTGTTCCCAGGCTAAGGAATGTGGGCCAGGGAGCCGGGAGGAGCATGAATAAGGTATGATGCCTGCACACCAGAAACTTACAATCGGGCGATGGCAAGAGTTGGCAGCTTGCTGGCAAGTGGTGCCTGGGGTACGCTGTGGAGTAATTGCTGGCAAGAAGGGAAGGAACATTTGGTATTAGCTGGAAAGGTGTCCAACCTTGCCGTCCTTCCTGCAACCGTAGGCTGCTTCTCTGGGAGGAAACCTCCTCTTTCCCACCTCCTTCTCCTTTCCCTCCTACGCCTTCCTCTGGGCTGGAGATGTCTGGCAGGGAGCCCCTTCTGAGACCACTGATCTGCAGAATGAGTCACCGCCAGCTATCCCCACACAGCAACACACTCCACTCAAGACTTCAGTTCAAGTTTGGGCTGAAATATTTACTTGTCTTAAGAGGGGGTAAGGGAAAAAAACTGTTATTTGAGTATGAATGTGCTTCAACACTCTGTTTTAAATCATAAGGATTTTATTAACTTGGTTTTGTTTTTTTAATACATGTATCTTAGGATCCTAAGACATCTCCCCGTACCCATTAGAGATTGTAACTGATGAGAAAAGCTAAGAATTAAACCAGCAGGATTTAAAAAGCTAATGAAGAAGTCATATTTATTTTGGCTGAGCTCAGTTCCAAAACTAAATGAAATGTCCCCAGAATATTCTGCACTCAAGAAGCTGAAGAAGGCTTGTCTCTATGAGTTTAAGGCCAGCCCAGTCAACACGGTGAATTCCAGGCCAGCCAGAAACCCTGCCTCAAACAAACAAACAAACAAAAATCCCGAAGATTGAGCTTTCAAATACCAGAAGTCAGCAGGAATCTTTATTTGTAGCAGTCACTGGAAGGCTCAATCCAAGGGAATAGCCATCTTGAATGATGCTAGCTATTATATTGAACGGGAAAAAAAAAGTCTTAGAAAATCTCAGGCTCCAAGTTCCACCCTGGAAGTGTCACTTGCCATTTCCAGACAAAACTCAAGTATCAAGGGGTGAAGAGTCTAGCTCAGTGATAGAAGGCTTGCATAATAAGAGCATAGCCAAGAATAAATCAATCACAAGACTCTGTTCCACCCAATCTGTCTTAGTTAGGGTTCCTGTTGCTGTGAAGGGACACCCATGACCACAGCAAAAAGAAAAGAATTTAACTGGGCTGGCTTATATTTTCAGAGGTTTAGTCCATTATCATCACTGGTGGAAACATGGTGGCATGCAAGCAGACATGGTGCTGGAAAAGGCTCTGAGTTCTAGATCTTGATCTGTAGGCAACAGGAAGTGAACTGTGTTCCTGGGCATAGCTTGAGCATAGGAGACCTCAAAGCCCACCCCCACAGTGATACACTTCTTTCTACAAGGCCAAGGCCATACCTAGTCCAACAAAGCCACACCTCCTTTGGAGGCCATTTTCTTTCAAACCACCACATAATCTGTAGCACGAATAATAAAAACCCATAGACAGATATTGGGGTTCAAGTAGAAAATCAGAAAAGCAAAACAGTCAACCACTAGAGAGTTTTTACCTCTACTAAAGCTGGGAGATCCTGTGGCTAACTAGTGTGACTACTGGGATTAAAGGTGTGCGCCACCACCGTCTGGCCTATGTGGTTGACTAGTATGGCTAGCTTTGCACTCTGATCTTCAGGCAAGCTCTATTTATTAAAATACAAACAAAATATCACTATAATAATCATAGAAATCTAAGATATTCATTATACCCTGTGCTCAGGTGTAAGGAAAAGGAAATAATTGGCAAACAGAATCAGTAACTACTGAGGTGGTGGGAAGCAAATTTTGCAGTGTGGTGGCCATCCTAAAATGTTCTCCTCAATCTCTTCAAAGTGAATTCTGCCTCATTAGCCTTAAAGAAGAGTGGGAAATGGTCCATTATCGGGTATCTTTCCAGGACAATCTGATTCCAGGGTGCCCTAATTTGCTGTCTGTCACTGTGACAAACATCTTGACCAAAAGCAACTTCATGAGGAAAGAGTTTGGGTGACTTACATGTCCCAGGTCACAGTCCCTCATCGAGGGAAGCCAAAGCAGAAACTAAAGAGGAGATCATGAAGGAATGTTTCTTACTGCTTTCTCTCTCAGTTTGTTCAACATTTTTTTTTTTAAAAAAAATTTTATACAATTTAGGACCACTTGCTATGCAACCATTAAGGACAGTAGTCTGTTTGGAATAAGAAACAGTGCAATTATCTGAAAGACATCATGTAGCAATTTGCAATTTGTTGCCTCTCTTTGAATTGCTCAAAGGAAAAGGAATGGAGGAAGACCCCAAGTAATGTGCACAGGAGACAGCAAACCCAAGTGCAACCAGACCATGCTTCCCCACATAGGCTAGTACCTCTATAACCATCCCAAAATACCCCCTTAGTGCCTGGATACGGCAGGACCTGCTTGTAATTCTAGTACTCAGGAGACTGAGACAGAACAACTGTTGGTCTAAGGCCAGCATGAGCTACATAACAAAACCATAATATCATAAAACAAGACAAAATAAAACAAAAGAAGCCCTCTGAGTTGGAAAGCTAGAAATAGCTACTTGCCAGCAGAGTGGAGAAGAGGGTACACTCTAGTCTGGACTGGCTGGGTGCAACTCTCCTCTCCTAGAACATGGCTTCATGACTGCCACTTATGTCACCATTCCTCACCTATAAAGTGGCAGTAATTACATGGCATGGAATTGCTATGCTGTTGAAATAAATAACACACATTAAATCCTGAGTCTGGGTCTGGCGTGTCATAAGGGCTCCACGGATGTTAGAATTATCAAACGTGAGGAAATCAAGACTCCAAAAACTTAAGTCACTTGCCGGGGGTCACGAAGTTAGTAATTAGCAAAATTTAAACTCTGGTCTTTCCAAATCCAAAGCACATGTGTCTGTGTTTTACCACATCATTCTGTTATTTACTCTCACATAATTGCCCTTAGGACTGCATTAATCTGAAATTTGGGTCAAGCAGTTCTCAGGCATAATTTAAGAATAGCAAGAAATCATGCCATGGCCAACTGTGACAGCGGCCTCGAGTAAACAGAGCCACTCCATTTCTCTCCAATGGTTCTAACAGGACCCTTAAGATGTTTCTCCTGAGAGGAGTGGGAGATGGTGGAGGACTGATCCCGCAGGCTCTGCAGGAAGGGGTTCACTGCTTCTTGTCACCTTACATTCACAAAAGCCTTAAGGAAAGGAAATAGCAATGATTCCACTTAGATAAGGAAGAAACTAAGATTTGAAGGGTGAGTGTCTCAATTGGGGCTACTATTCTGTGAAGAGACACCATGACCATGGCAACTCTTATGATGAAAAACATTTAATTGGGGCTGACTTACATTTCAGAAGTTTAGTCCCTTACGGGAGGCAAGCAGGCAGACTCGGTGCTGAAGAGGAAGCTGAGAGTTCTACACCTGGATCAGCAAGCAACAGGAAGGAAGAGAGACACTGGAACTAGCTTGAGATTCTGAAACCTCAAAGCCCACCTCCGGTGACACACTTGCTCCAGCAAGGGCACATCTCTAATAATGCTGTTTCCTATGAGTCTATGGGAGCCATTTTCATTCAAACCAGTACAGAGCATTGCTCAAGCTCAGATGGGTGGAAGGTGCCAGGTCCTCTGAGAGATAAACCAGGTGGGAAAGAACCTCTGCAATCAACAGCACGATCTCTAAAATAAATTCCTGTGCATGTATGTCACCATGGAAAGCACATATGCTTTTTTTTAGAGCTTTAGAAAAATAGATGCATTTTTCTTTAAAGCTTAAAACAAAGTGTAAAAGAAATGGGAAAAATTATCCACAGCCCTACACCCCAAAGTCAACAACTGTTACCTCTACCACAGCTTCTTCAAGTCTTTTTATCTTTCTTTTTTATTTTATAGTCAATATCAGACTCCATGATTCCATAGGTCAATTCTTTTAGAAGACCAAGAATTAATTGACTGGGAATTTCCAGTTAATACAGTAAAACCCTTGGTTGTTAAGATTCAGGTGGAGATAGCAAGATAGCAGGTCCTTTACTCTAAGTCTGATGACCCGAGTTTAATCCCAAGGACCCACATGAAATGAGAGACTCAACTCCTGAACGTTGTCTTCCAACTTCCACATATATGTTTTAGCATGAGAGTATCCACATACATACACATACATATATACATGTAACATAAAAAGATCTGAGGGAACTACATGTAACCAAAATATTTATGAAGCTACTATTTTTTAAGATTCATTTACTCTTAAATTATGTGTACGTGTCAGTGGATGGGTATGGATATGCACACGTGAGTGCAGGGACCCCTCACAGGCCAGAGGAGTGCGGTTCCTAGAGCTGGAGCTACAGGTTGTGAGCTCCCTGGCTGGGAACCAGACTCAAGCCTTCTGCAAGAGCAGCATATGCTCTTAACCACTGAGCCATCTCTTCAGCCTCTATAGATATTACTTTAAAATATCATTTATAAGTGAAAAAGGTAAGCAACAAATAGGCCGAGATAAGTTTATTTATTTGAATTAAAACATTATTTTATGTATATGAGTGCTTTCCTGAATATGTGTCTGTGAACTCTGTATGTGCAGTGCCCTTGGGGGTCCCGAAGAAGACATCAGGTCCCCTGGGACTGGAGTTACAAATGGTCATAAAACTACATGTGAGTGCTGAGAACAAAGCCTGGGTCTTCCGGAAGAGCAGTCAGTGCTCATAATGGTCAGAATTCAGTCTGAGGTCACCATAAATTCTTTCTGTTCTCATCTACAGCATAGCAAAGACTGGTGCCCATGATGAACCAAAGGATTCTGAATAACTCTTCCCTCCTTGGCTTGGACATGGTCAGGCTTGTCCTTGAGCATCCCATGATATAAGGGACCATTCTGTGAATGTAAGAAACAGGAAATGATCCATATCTCCCTAAAGCAGCCTGAGTCATGTCCACTTTCCTCTTTGGGACATTTTAGCTAGTTCCACAGGATCTCTCTGGTCTATGAAGCTGGGCGGCAAGCCTGGTTTCATTATGGCGCTCAGAAACTCATTTGACAAGATGTAGACTTAGTAGAAGATGGTAGTTGAATTGTGGAAGACAGGAAAGGAAGGAAAGGAGAAAGAAGCCTTTTTGAGATGGTCATACCCTCAGTCAAGTAAATTCTAACACAGGGTGAGCGTGTTCAGAACACTTGGCCCTCATGGGTCCTAAAGAGATGCCCTAGGAGGCTCCAGCTACAGAGTCACTGATGGTCAGGAGTTGGCTTTGGAGTTTCCTGTTTTATGTGTTTAAAGACCAGGGCTGTGTTTTGACAACTGAACTTGCTAATAGCCAGCCACTGGAGTTGCTGCTTCCAGCTCTGTTTGTTTTAAATAAGGAGATTCCACCAGTAAGTGTAGGAGGAGCTGCAAATGACTTCCTCTGGCTGGGAGCGCCTGCTTATTTTTCCTACAGCCTGGCCAAGCTGATGTGCAGGCTACACTCAAAGCTCACGTCTGAGAAGGCAGCCCGAGGGACTCCTTGATCTGTGTATTTATGTAGGAGGTGCGCCTAAGTGGGTGTCAAGTATCAAAATATATAGGTAGCCATGGGCAAGAGCTTAAATATACCATCTTATACATTTCGTACCTTATTAAATTAACTGAAGAGCCTTTGCTGAGAGCACAAGAAGAGAGATGCTATTTGCTGTGGGACCTGCTAAGATTCCTGATAGAGCCTCCCTTTCAGATGTGTACATATAAATATGTGCATGGGTGCACATGTGTGCGCGCGCGTGCGCGCGCACACACACACACACACACACACACATACACACAGCTGAGAAATTCACATACACACACACAAAATTACCCATAGTTCCGGGTAGAATGATGTGCATTACACCTGTAAAAGTACCAAGAACCAAATAGAATGAAATAGGCTTATACTAAAAAGACCTAGATGTTATACATTTATATTTATATTTATTTTTATTTCATGTACATTTGTGTTTTGCCTGTATACATGTCTGTGTGAGGGTGTTGAATCCATTGGAACTGGAGTTGCAGATAGTTGTGAGCTGCCATGTGGGTCCTGGGAATTGAACCCTGGTCCTTTAGAAGAACAACAAGTGCTCTTAACCACTGAGTCATCTCTTCAGCCCGATGTTTATGCTTTTTAATGAAATGGTATCACCAAAAGATGTACCTAGAACATACCTAAGCAATCCCATAGCACACCATAAAATAAAACAAATTTGTATGTGTGTATAAAATAATGTAATGATTACTTGACACCCCACCCCCAAAAAAAAAGAGAGAGCAGGTGATGGTAGACATTTAAAAATTGTTCAACATTGGTCATTAAGGAAATGTTAACTAAATCCATAGTGAGTTACAACTGCATGCTTAAAATAATAATAAATACCACCCCAAGCACCGATGGGAATACGTAGTGTCTGGAACTTCTATGCAGCAGAAGTGTCCACCTAAAATGGGATGATTCTGCACAATGGTTGAGCTCCTTAAAGAGTTAAAATGTCTGCAAATCACATGAGCCAATAATTCCAGCACTAGAGTATGAATCTTGTAGAAATAAAAGCTTAGAATGCACACTTGTACATGCTTCTAGCAGATCTAGTCCTAATCACCCCAAATATGAAACAGTCTAATGTCCTTCAACAGATAACAGGGCAAACAAATGCTAAAGGATGATAAAGGCATTATGGTTAGTCAGAGTTATGAGGTGCCACCAGAAGAAAAGGTTCGAAATTTTTATTCTACTACTTAATTAAGATCCCAAACAATCTGAGGATTTGGGGTGTATAGTTAGAGGAAAAAATAAGGGTAGTCAAGAGGAGAATTGATGCTCATGGCAGCCCTACTGTGTGCAGGAGTTGTGTCTTGGCATGTAAAAAAACATGGAGCAGGAAACCAGGCGTGAGAAAAGCAGGAGAGTGAACTGTGTGAGCGGCAGAAGACAGGTCGCATGTGGAATTATTGAACCTGTGCTCATCAGCCTTGATTTCAACCCAGAGGAGGGAGGGAGGAAGGGAGAGAAGGAGAGATGAAGGGAGGGAGGGAGAGAGAGAGAGAGAGAGAGAGAGAGAGAGAGAGAGAGAGAGAGAGAGCATTATGTTCATTGGGAGACCCAAACACTTTGATTAATATTTTTTAAAAATTGACACTCAAAATTGTTCATTGTCTTAAGAACTAATCTTTTGCTGGGAGGGGGCACTCCATATTTATGGATGCCAGAGCAGGTAATCTCTTAACCAAGTGGGCAGGCAGCTACCCCAGGCACCACTGTGGGGTCCACACACCAGGCTGCCCCTTTTGTTTCCATGCTAGCTACCCACTAAGGAACATGTCATGGTTCCTCGGAGTTTACCCTCCTGATTTATGGCCACACGTGAAAACTGGTGGTCACTGCCATGTCTGTGAAATTACTTTTGCTGTTCATTTCTCTTCTTATTAAAGCTTTGCTTAATTAAAGGCAAGAAAACCATTTGCTGAATTAAATGAGACGTAAGTAAGTTTACCAGCAGGTGGCAATAGAGGTAATTGGGTCTCCAAAAACATTAAATTTGAATTATTTTCTGAGACAGATTGTAGAGATGGGAACCTTCAAAGCTCAACCAAGTCTCAAGGCAGACTCTCCGTTGTTCTGCTTTCATTGTGCTAGAGAGAAGGTTTTAAACCATGATGCGATGGGAAGAAACCGCTCCCCACCCCCATTCTATAAGGGAGCTGTCTTCACAGCTCTCTTGTTCTTTCCTTTTGAGAAAGGGCCTCACCGAGGATACCCAGGAGGGCCTTGATTTTATTCTGCAGTTGAAGCAGGCTGTGAACTTGTGATCCTCCTGCCTCCATATCCCAAACAGCAGAGATAGAAGCCTGAATCACCAAAGCCCAGCTACAGATTTATTTTTACTCAGCTGCTTATTGTATTTTGTTCCCTAAAAATAGATACTCTAGAAGTTTGGTGTTTGGGGTTTAAAAATTGGAACTAATAATGAAATTATGTCTGTGCCCACAAATAAGGTATGTGGTGAACCAGGTGAAATAAAGTGTGGTTGGCGTTACTGGAGCCCAAACTCTCACTCTGACAAAGATGAAGAAATTTGAACACTCAAATGTTGAAGGGATCCTATTCCTAAATAATCCATCAAACCTTTGCTAATTCCTTTCATTGTGGAGATCGCAATGGAAAAGTCAAACTTTTCATCGTCACACAACAATTTGGAAGTCTGGGGGAACAGGACAGTCGCCCACACTTCTTTCTGTTCATCAACTCTCTGGCTGGCTGGTCCTTTCTCCTGGGTGAGATCCAGGGCTGTGGCTGGCAGAAAGGCTAAACAAGAAAGTGTTTACTCTGCACCTTTGCAACTTTGAATCTAATGAGTATGTGAACCTATTTAAACACAAAGTTAGATAATTGAAAAGTGGTTTATGCCCAATTTTTTTTAGAAATATAGAAATGATTCAGTCTTTCAGATTGTAACAGCGATGAGTAGTTCTGCATTTTTAAATTAGGTGTCTTAAGCTTCTGTTCAGTATTAGAGAGAGATCTGGGGGAAGGGAAGCAATGATGGACCCTAGGAGGAGGGAACCTTGGAAAACGAGACTGAGTTAGTCATGATATGACTCAATGATGATTTTTTTGTTTGAATTTAAATTTACTTCCAGATGTGTCTCCTATTCTGATGAATAATGCTGCTAGTATTATAGTGCTCTGTTTTTCAACACAATTAGTGATTTTCATTGAGGTTCATTTATTTTGATACCTTTCAATCTTTCATTAGTTCTTATTACATAAATTTAAATACACAATAAAAGTTTTCTAAGTATCTTTTTCTTTCCATTTTTGTATATCTGTTATCTACTGAATGTTTGTACCCACTCAAAATTCATGTGTTGTGTGGAGGCCTGGAAATGTGAGCCTAGTTCCACATTGACCGAAGGTCAGAGAGTTGGAACTTACCTCTAGTTCCTTCAAGGTACTTGTGTTTCTACCTCAAAACAAAGGTCCCACCTAGACAGAGACCAAAGAGTTCTGCTCTCCCAAGGTTATTGTCAACAGGCGTGGCAAATTGCCAGACCTTATATTTCAAGAATAGGGAAGTAGTTCTCGACCTCAAGCAAAAGTCTAAGGATCCAACTAAGTTCCAGTTCCCTTGAGGAGATGTTAACATTGGATTCCATCCAGGGAACGATTTGCCTACGGAATGTTTTGGTCTAGTATGTGAGCGTTACTTGTTTGGTTCTAGCAACGGGATGTTTAACTGTGAATGTATTCTGCAACCTTCAATTGATATGATCATTTCCTTGTACCATGTTAATGCAGTTGAAAGACCCTGGACTGGGGAGACTCTCATTCAAGTCTCAGAATAACACGGCCCCCAGGAACTCATGAGAGATCGTCCTTGCTGCAATCACATGAGGTTTATTGACAGGAACCAGTACACTGGGGCCGAGACTCATATCCCACACAGGGGTAGAGGAGTTTGACCCCGAGTAGCTGGGAGGAGGAATATTTAGGGGAAGAAACCACAACCCAAACGGGGTAGGGAGGGCATCATTGGAAAATTCCGAAAATACCAGTGATAATCACAAGGGGGTAACTCCCCGTTTCTCAAAATTATTCTCAAGATTATAATCTAACTTTATGGTCAGCTAGTTCCTGGAACAGAGTCACTGAACCGGCTAACCTAGATTTTTGGCTCTTCTCTTCCTGCTAGATTTTTGGCTCTATTCTTCCTGCTAGAAAAGTCTGGATTTATCTGGGTCTTTCACAGTCTTTTGTCTTACTCCTACCTTTGGGGATCAGGGGTATTTTAAGCAGTTGGAAATTAAATGCGAGCAAATTTTCAGTACTCACTGGAATCCCCTTCTGATACTATCCTATATGTTTCTCCGGTTTATTATTTTCATTTGTGTCTTCATATTCTTTACTATATTTCTAAATCCGCATGCCTCTACCTTGGCAGGAAGTATTTTTGTCGAGGCTGGTGAAATTGCCTGGCACGAGTGAGAAGGAAACACAGAACATGCAACAAACCTGCTTAGGAGTTTATTGGGGGGGGAGGGTGTACAGGCCTGGTGAAGGTCGGTGTGCAGAGAGAGCTTGAAGATGGCGTGCCCATCTTTTAAAGGCTGCCTAGCGCATGTGCATAAGGGGATTATGTGGCTATGTCATATGCAGATGGCAGAGCTCACACATACGTGCAAGGGCTCACACAGCTGTGTCATACATAGATGATGCAACCATGCTGCATGTGGATCACACGGGGTCCTTAAGATTCCCGGGGCATTAGGCACTTCTGTCTGAGGGCTTGTCTGCAGATGTGTGGCCCTGGAACCCGGAAGCGTCAGCCATGTTGTGTGGCTGAATCATTACAGCTGGACCTCGACAATGTTGGCCCTCAATCCCTAGTGTAACTAGGTCTCTAAGAAAGTATTTGAGGTTAAATAAGGCCAAAAGGACAGAGCCCTGATCCAATAGGAATCTGATACGAAGACTCATACATTGTGAAAAGTCAAAACCTACAACCGAGAAAGGGGCCTTAACTACCTTACTAGACCTAAGGTTCCCAGACTCTAAGACTATGAGAAAATTCATAGCTGTCAACAAAGTCACTGTCTAGGGCGTTTTTTTATGCAGCCTGCACTGACTACTGCAACCTCTAATTTTTTTATTTCATTAAATGTGTTGGCTAGAACTAGAACAATGTAAAGAAATGTGGCGATTGCAAATTGTTCCTTGTTTTCCCGTGAGTTTTGTCAATTGTTTATAATATTTGTTGAATAACTAGGGAATGTTTCCTAATATCTATGATGATGCTCACATACCTTTTCTCCTTAGGTCTATTAGCAGAGCAAAACGGTGTAATTTCTTAAGGTATGGGCTCATCACCTAACATGTTCTTGACACATGTGCATGCCATAGTATACAATTGTACATAGTGTGTAAGTATAGATGTTGGTTCTTTCCTTCCACCATGTGGGTTATGAGAATCAAACTCAAACTCAGGTCATTAGACTTGGCAGCAAGTGCCTTCACCTGCTGAGATGTCTAGCTGCCCTTTCTTCATCTATGTGTATGTATGTATATGTATATATATATATATATATACAGTTTTTAATTTATGTGTAGGGGCAGAATGAAAGTCACTCCAGAATTACAAGTTCAAGGCCAACCTCAGTGAGGTAAATAGGAAGACACTATCTCAGTAAAACCAAGTAAAATAACATAAAATGAAAGAAAGATGGGGTACCCTTGCTCCTGATCCCAACTACAAATCTCACTTAATCATCTCTTGCATTAACCATGGGTTTTCTCTAGGTGTTCTTTACCGAGCCAAGGATCATTCTATTCCTGCTTCACCCAGGCTAGCCTTGAACCAACCCTGCTGAACCAACTCTGTAGCCCCGTCAGGCCTTGCACATCTCCCTACCTCAGCCTCACAAGTCCATTTGAACTTAAAAGCTTGTGCCCCATGTCCTGGATGAATGTTTTACTTCGCATTTAACTCATCGGGGAGGTTTTGGTTTTTATATTTATTCTCTTTGGTGTTCTCTGAGCTTCCTGACTCTATAGATTTGCATCTAATGCTAATTTAAGGAAACTTCACAGCTATGACAACTTAAAACAGTTCTTTTCTCTTCTCTTTGTGGTATTCCCTTTATAGATGTTTATATCTGCTGCAGTTGTTCCTGGTTCTTGGATAGTCAAGTCTTGTCATTGTTTGGTTGGATTTGGGGACTTCGTCTTGCTTTTCAGTTTCCTAAAGCTCTGCCTCACACTGATTTCCTTCTCTGTCCCCATCCCTATTGCTGAGCCTTTCATACCCGCCATTTCAGTTTTTAGACCCACTTTTCACCCATCGACGTATCCTATTGTTTTTTCTCTAGTGTTTATCCACTGGAGTCCTCAGTGTAGAAATTGCAGCTGTTTTAAACTCCCAATCTATGAATTCTGAGGTCCTTGCCATATCTGCAGCTTTTTCTAGTACTTTATCTACTCAAGCTGTGTAGATAGCCCCTTGCTATTTCTTGCTGGCTGGTAGGAGGTACTGGGTAAAAGCAATGGCAGTGTCCGGCCTTTGGTAATCGGTGGTATGCTGTGGAAGGAACGTGAAGCATCTGTGAGGATCCCTCCTTCCTGGGTGAGCCTGTGAACTTCTGCAGAGCTTCTCCACAGGGCACTCTGCCACTCTGCCAGTGGGACAGAGGAGGCAGAGGGTCTGGAGTTCAGTGTGCCCCTTCTTCCAGGCTGATTGAGTTCTGAGAACGTTCCTGGGGATTAGACATTGAACATCAAGTGTTTTCTGAGGGTGAGCTGTGTTAAGAACAGAATGTTCTAAGTTTTTTCAAAATCTTTTTTTCCCTATCCCAAACTTGGCTGTGAGAATTTGTTCACACACACACAATCGGTACAAGCACCTCCTTCCTGCCCCTCCTGACTGGGAAGGAATCCCACAGAGTTTTCAGGGCCTACTAGACAGTGCTGAGCCTCCAGCAATCCAGACGCACAGTTCAGGCTTCCCTCTCTGACACTGGTTCCCACATGTAGTGTTTGTTCTGCTAGGTTGAGATTCGACATATCTATTCATCTGTCTCTCACATTTGCAGCGCCATGGTTTTGCCACCGTCTCGATTCTCCACCAGAGCTGAGAAGAGCTGCCAATTTCTTAGTTTGATTAAATATTCGTTTGAAGTGCATAACATAACATTTTGATAGGCAAGTACCCATGTATTTCAGTCAATCAAACTAGCTTACCCGCTGCCGTCCATGCCCTACCTACCATCATAGGTGGGGGATGACTTCTGAAATAGCTAAAATCTAATACCTTGGTTTCTCTTCCAGTTGCTGTGGTAAAAGTACTTGACAAAAGCAACTGGTCAAGGTATCATTCACGGCGGGAAAGTCAAGGCAGGTGTTTGAATCCTTGCTCTATACTCGTCCACAATCAGGAAGCAATGAATGAAGATCTTGGTGTTTCTCAGATCCGTTTCTCAGCTTACTGTAGTTCAGGATCCTGTCCACGAAATGGTGCCGCCCACAGTGGGTGGGACTTACCATCTTTTTTTAAAATTACTTTTTAAATTTTATTGATATTTATTGAGCTCTACATTTTTCTCTGCTCCCCTCCTTTCCTCTCCCCTCCCCTCTTCAATCCTCCCCCAAGGTCCCCATGCTCCCAATTTACTCAGAAGATCTTGTCTTCTTCTTCTTTCTACTTGCCATGTAGAAAGCCAGCCTACAAACCACAATCCCAGAGAACTTAGACAACAATGCAGACACTAAGAGAGACTTACACAGAAATAATCTACATGAGACTTACCATCTTGACTAGCACAATCAAGTAATCCTCCTCTTCAGGCACTGCTCTGAGGTTAAATACCCAGGTGAATCTTAACTCCGTCAATTGACAATTAGCACTAACCAGCGTATCTACTCTCAGCAAGTTTTCAGTATAGAACATAACATTTTAACCGTATTTCTCATGCTGTGCAATGGTCGTCTAGACTAGCTCGCACAATTCCTCTTGTGCTAGCTTGACCTTCCTCTCTATTTTCTCACCCTCCCTGTCTCTGACAACAACCATTTAACCGGCTCCATTTGATTTCCTTCCTATGCTTGGGATAGGAGTGACTTCTAAGTTCCTCCCATGTCAGGCTGAAAACTGTACATTTTATGGCTTTTTTTTTTAAGTTTTTTTATGTTAGTGTTTTCAAGATAAGTTTAAAGGCAATAATTAGTTCATCCTTTCAAAACTTATGATAGATATAATCAGAATAACTCTGAAGTGACAGTTCAGACTCTTTTGGCACCTAAAACCTAAAGGGGTTATTCATGGTCACACAGCAGTCTAGATGCTGAGCAGAGACTTTGGAAGGCCTGACTCCCACCCACACGTGCAGACCACACTATCTGTAGCCTGGCTAACTGACAGCTAAAACAGATAAATATGCATGGAAAGGATCACTTGTGGCTGCCAAACTTGGCCTCTTGTGTATGATCAATAAGTAAAGGATCCAAAAACTAAGACCTTTTGAACACACATCATCTTGAGAGCACAGCCCTTAGAGGCTATGCACCAAGAGGCAGAGGTCCAACCATCTTTGGTGGTCATCAAGTGGCTATATTTTACATTTTTAAGGTCTTCTCCAGTGTTTGGAACACTTTTCTGTGCCTCTTCAGTATAGAAGGAGACTGTGAAAACATCCATCTCTTTCACTTTTTAAAAAGCCAGTCCTCCAAGAAGCCAGCTACACAGCATTGGGTGCTGAACCTGCAGCAGTGAGTATGAGGGAGTG
>JAQHUG010000033.1:7631605-7675765 GCA_028555095.1 Dicrostonyx torquatus | reverse complement strand
CCCACCTAAGGGCTGACCTATCTTATAAGCCAGGCAGCTTCTTTATTCAACCAGTAAGAGTAATACAAAATACAGGAGAACACTCCCACATCGCCTCCCGGCTACTCTTAGAAAGAAAGCTCCAGCTTGTGGTTGTGCTCCACTAGTAAGATGTTGGGTTTATTATTTTTTTTTACTATACCTGTCACACAGGTCTGCACACTGTGCAGGAAGGAAAGAATGGCAGAATGGCATACTTTTCATATAACAGTGTTAGCTTACTGTTACCCCTTATTTGGAGAGAAAAGGCAGTTATTAAGCAGCTTTCAGGTTAAAAGCTTGTGATGGTTTGGAAGAAAATTGCCCCCAAAGGGTGTGGCACTGTTAGAAGAGGTGGCCTTGGGGGCTGGAGAGATGGCTCAGAGGTTAAGAGCACTGATTGCTCTTCCAGATGTCCTGAGTTCAATTCCCAGCAACCACATCGTGGCTCACAGCCACCTATAATGAGATCTGGTGCTCTCTTCTGGCATACAAGCATACATGGAAGGAATGTTGTATAAATAAATAAATATAATAAATAAATAAATCTTTAAAAAAGGGGGAGTGAAGTGTGTCACTATGGGGTTGAGCTTTGAGGTCTCCTATGCTTAAGCTATGCCCAATGACACGGTTCACTTCCTGTTGCCTTTGAATCAAGATGTAGAACTCCTAGCTCCTTCTCTAGCACCGTGTCTGTCTGCGTGCTACCTTGTCCTACCATGATGATAATGAACAAAACCTCTGAGAAAGTAAACCATCTCAATTAAATGCTTTCCTTTATAAGAGTTGCCGTGGTCATGGTGTCTCTCCACAACAACAGAAACCCTCAATAAGACAGAACTGATATCTTTGGTAAATTATTAAACTTGCAAAATATTAGTGTAAAATTAAAAAGAAATTCTGTTTTCTTTGTTTCTTACTGCACTGAGACTAGATCCCCCCTTATTTTTCTTTTTGGTATGTTTATGTATATGTTTATGGGGGTACATATGTGTGTGTGTGTGTGTGTGTGTGTGTGTGTGTGTGTGTGTGTGTATAGAGGTCATTCTTGGGTGTTCCTCAGCATTGTTATCCATCTTGTCTCTTATTGTCCTGGGTTTCAGTGATTTAACTAAGCCAGCTGGCAAGTGAACTGAGCCCCAGCCCACTCCCCAAGCATTGGTGTTAGAGGAATATACCACTTTCCCAGCATTTTGAATGGGTTCTGAGGATGGAACTCAGGTCCTTGTGTTTGTATGTTAGGCACTTTATGAACAAAGCCATCGACTTACCCTCTCATATACTTTATTTTTCCTTTGCAGGGGAAAGGGAAGAGTGGAGATAGGATGTTGATCAAGGTTTCTGTCCCACCAGGTCCCACATTCATTTAATCCCAAATAAACACATAGAGGCCTACATTAATTAAAAACTGTTTGACCTATTAGCTCAGGCTTCTTATTAATTCTAATAGCTTATATTAGCCCATAATTCTTGACTGTGTTAGTCACATGGCTTGGTACCTTTTTCAGTGAGGTAGTCTCATCTTGCTTCCTCTATGTCTGTCTTCCTCTGTGCCTGGGTCTTAGATAACAGCATCCAAATAAAGCCTGAGAGAGGTTAGGAAGTAATTCTAGACATAAAAAAATAGAGCTAAGCATGGTTTATTGATAGCAGCACTTTCTCAGATGGGCTTTGCTTGCTAGAGACAAGTGCTCTCATTTAAAAGAGGCCTCCTGACTCAGCTTTAGCTGCAAGACCTTGTAGCTCTTTTAAGAGGCCCTGCCACCAAACACTTAAATGGTGATTACGAATTGCTGACAACATGCTTCTTGGTGGCGTCTGGGACCTTGAAAAACCATAGAGTTGTGGCAATAAACATGGCTCCAGTTGATACCTCTGCCATGAGGCTAGACTCTCAGAAAGCTAAGGAGTGGGCTGGATCCAGCCGGTAAAGCCATGGCTTTAATCCTAGCCATATCGCTTAGGAAATTAAAGACTCATGTGATCAGAAAATGAGAGCTATGCAGTAAAAATAGATTCAGATGAAGAAAACCTCTAAATGGTTTACAGTGTGTTTAAAAATATGTAGGCTTGGGAGAGAAAAGAAAAAGGATAAAGTCCTTAGAATAAAAAAGAAGGAAAGTAGTTGGGTGTGGTGGCACACACCTTTAATCCCAACACTTGGGAAGCAGAGGCAGGTGGATCTCTGCGGGTTCAAGGACAGCCTGGTTTACAGGGTGAGTTCCAGTACAGCCAAAGATACACAGAGAAATCCTATCTCAAAAAGCCAAAAATTAAAAAAGAAAAATAAAAAAATAGAGTTTAAAATAAAGCCACATAAAGATGGAAAACACACAGAGCTACCAGGTACTGTTTATTATTGTGTTGCCTTTGAATTGTTTGATGGTTGAAGAAGGAGCAACAGCTACTAAAAGACATTTGATTATAAATGCTGCTGGATTAAATACCTAATATAGGTATTTTGAAAAGCCTTGACTTCAAAATTTAAGTCAAAAGATATGTTACTTTGGAGAAGAGGTTTTGCTTTTGTTTCTACAGGAAATGAGAGAGGCTGTGAATTCATTCTGGGCTAAACCATTCCAGGTTTGACCAAGGAACACCCCATGAAAAATCTCCAATAGGAGCAGATGGTCCAGATGATCTAATGTTTCAAACGACCTCTGTTGGAGTTTACTCTGAGTTCTGTATCAGAACAGTTTCAAGACTGCTGACTGAGATGATCAAGCCTCACAGAATGTTCGATTCAGGACTTGACCATAATTCAAAATTTTCTTTAGGTCTCTATAAGGTTATCAGCACTCCCAATCAGCAGGAAGTAGCTTGGAAAACTATTCCCACATTCCCAAAAGATAAATTATGGATTTATTTTTGTTTTTGTTTAGAGTGCTGGTTACAAATTGTATGGGCACTATTCATTCTGGTCTTTTCTACCCAGCTCAGCATACCTGTTGTCCAAGTTAACATTAACAGTTAGCGCGACACAGTCAAAAGTCATTGGAAAAAGAACTCTCAGTTAAGTCATTGTCTTTATCAGGTTGTCCTGTGGGCATGTCTGTGAGAGACTGTCCTGATTTTTAGTTGATGTAGGAGGGCCCAGCCCACTGTGCATAGCACCATCCCTAAGCAGGTAGTCCTGGGCTGTATAAAAAAGCTAGCTTAGCATAAGCCAGAAGCAGAGAGACAACAATCCAGAGTGAATCATTAAGCACCCAGCATTCCTCCATGATTTCTGTTTCAAGCTTCTGCTTGGCTTCCCACTCTGACTACTCAAGGGTGGACTGGAACCTAGAAGTATGAGCCAAACCCTTCCTCCCCGAAGATGCTCTGGGTCGTGGCGTTTTGTCACAGCAATAGAAAAATCATTAGACGTCTTTCTCTGTCCTCCTTTCCATCTAAATATTTCCACTCCTACCTCTTCTACCGAGCTTTCTTTGACTTGTTGGCTCACAATGATAATGTTCCCCTTTGACTTTCTTCAGCTTGGAGGGTTGGCATCATGCATTTTTGTCCTCATTTCTTTCCTGTTTTAGTCCTTTGTTACATACCGTCTCTGACTGGTTGGATTGCAAGTTCTTTAAGAATGGGGCTTGTATTTGGTAGAGTGCCTACCATAGCTCCAAGTACACAAGGGTGATTCTGTAAATAGCTTGATCAACATTAAAAACATGTTTGACAAAGCCACCATTTAGAGACCTCCTTGAAGTCACAGGATATTAGGCATACAACACCCTAGAAGTCATGGGATATTAGGCACACAACGTCCTAGAAGTCACAGGATATTAGAGCATACAATATCCTAGAAGTCACAGGATATTAGAAACACAATGTCCAGGAAGTCACAGGATATCAGGAATACAATGTCCTAGAAGTCACAGGGTATCAGGCATACAACATCCTAGAAACCACAGGATATCAGACATACAACATCCTAGAAGTCACAGGATATCAGGTATACAACATCTTGGCCCTGCTGAAGTGTTAAAACTTTAAAATTCTTCTTAGAGCCAAATGTACCATTTTCCTGTTTCTTCCAGGCTCCATCTCCAGGCTTCTTTACTATTAAGCAGACAATGACTGATACTTTAGAAAAATTGAACCAGGGCTATGCAACATAAATATTATGATCCAGAAGTTGACCCAGAAGTATTAAAATTATATATTTTATAATTAAATTATAAAATAAATTATAAATTTAAATAGAAAATTATAAAATATAAATTAAAAAAGAATTCCCTAAATTCATATCCTTGTTAGTTTATGGGCCTGACACATTAGAGGCTTGGTATATAGGGGAGCTAAGGGTCCCAACTCCAGCCTACTCAGAGGAATAGAGCACTGTCAGTTCTGAAGGCCAAACTAATGAAAGCTGCTAACACTGTCAGATGTTGTAAAGAGGTAAATCAGACCTTTATATCATTAAAGCCATGTCATATAAGAGAATGTCAGTGTGTAGTATGTGTATGTGTGTGTGTGTATGTGTGTGTGTGTGTGTAATGTGTATGGTGTGTATATGTGTATGTGGTGTGTGTATATGTGTGTTATGTATAAGGTATGTCTGGTGTATGTATATATATGGTGTGTGTGCGTGTGTGTACATGTGTGTATGTAATGTATATGGTATGTATATGTGTGTGGTGTGTGTATATGTGTGTTATGTGTAAGGTGTGTATGGTGTGTGTATATGTGGTGTGTGTTTAGGTAGTTAGGGATGGAAGGAGAGGGATAATGAGAATCACAACTGCTTTTAAGAATTGGAAAATCATCCATACAGAAGAGATAGGTTCCACATCTACTTTGGAACACCGTGGAAAGCAGCCCTGCATGAAGTACGAAATTATGCCCTGACTTTCTCTTCTTGAGATTCCAAATTGGTCCCCAGGAAAGTTTCAGTTGTAAGACATCAGGAAATGCTCTGTTCTGAGTTCCGCATGGTTTTAGTCTCTGTGTCAAATCTCAGTCATTCTCACAGAATGCTCCTGGCTTACTGCAAAGGAGGTCTGGGGAGTTAGGAAACCATGTGTCACATCAGAGAATAGGCTCGCTTTCAAAGTCTCCCTGTCTGGGAAGAGAAAGCAGCTAATAGAGATAAGCAAAGCATTTGGCTACTAATGGCCCTCTCGTCAGATTGTGTAAATTTAATTGAAGCTTTAGCCAGATGCCTGCAAACGGTGCATCAAATTGATTATTGCTACAATTTCAACCCAGGTTGTTCTCCCTAAAGGTTCATGGGTCATAAACTCCGTCTATATAATGGTCATGGTGAGATGAGTTTGACCGAGAAGAGACGGGATCTGATGCAAAATGAGTGGCTCATCAACAAGGCAGCCCTCAGAAAGTATTCAGTGTCATGGAATGTAGTGCTCTGACAAGGAAGGGTCCTTATGAAAGAGAAGATTGGCCCCATCTCATTTTCTGGCTCTGGCTCACCATGTAATCATCCCCTCTGTCACTGTGACATCTCCTGCCAGGAGGATCTCTTCAGGGAAGAGTAAGATTGACCAGTGTTAGGCTTTCCACCTCTAAAAGGCTATGCAATAAATAAACTTCTTTTCTTTATATACCCAGCCTCAATTATTTTGTTATAGCAATGGAAAGCAGACTAATACAATTGCTCACATCATAATGATTTAAAAGATCAGTATATTGTAAGAAGGAAAAAAGGCTTTATCATAAGGATTCTCTTTGAAGATCAGACTCAATTAGGCAACAGGGAAGCCCAAAGATGGTAGTATGGGGGCTGGGACAGCCTGGGGTACTGAGAAGAGAAAGAATGGGGTTTACCTCCTTTGCAGTTTAGCCTGAGGCCTTGGTATGATGCTGAGAACTTTCTCTGAGCTGGAAGGGTTTTTTTTTCATTTTGTTTTGCTTTGTTTTATTTTGTTTTGTCTTTGCCAACACACACACTGGGATGTGAGGACTTGTTTATAAACTGAAAATAGTTTACTGCATCTTAGCCCAGGCTTCCCAGTCTAGGCTAGTCTAGACTCTTCGGGCTCAAGTCTGGGTCTCCTTATCCTTCTCTCCAAAACTGGAGGCAATGAAGAGCTCTGTCTGTACGAAGCGTCTTCTCCTGGAGGTCTCCCTCTGTGAGTCAGCTGCCCATTCTCATGAGCATCCAGTCACCTACTCCCAACTGACTCTTCCCTCTTCAATTTGAGTCCATAATATAATTCCAATATGATTCTATAATTTCTCTGACGGAAGATTCCTGGAACAATTCTGCAAACAATGCCAGCTGTCCATCTCCTCAATATCTAGAGCAGTGGTTCTCAACCTCCCTAATGCTGAGACCCTTTAATACAGTTCCTCATGCTGTGGTGACCCCCCAACCATAAAATTATTTTCATTGCTACTTCATAACTGTAAATTTGCTACTGTTGTGAATAGAGATGAATGTAAATGTTTGTGCTTTCTGATGGTTGTAGGGCAAACCCTGTGAAAGGGTCATTGGCCCACCAAAGGGTCATGGCTCACAGGTTGAGAACCATTTCTCTAGTGTCTAAACAAAGAATATCCTAAACAGGAAAGAAGGCTGGGTACCACATGTCAGCAGGTGACACAGAGGATTAAGATGACCTCAAGGCAAGAAGAAAGGCTTCACAGAGTAAGAGGGGAAAAATAGTCCAAGTCTTGAAGAACAACCATGACCCAGTTATCCAGCAAGACAGCAAGAGACTTTTAGACTGGAGAGAGGAATATCCAGGAGGATGGGAAGCCAATGTGTGGAAGTGCCAGGCTGGATGAATTTATTGAGGGAGGTATTACTTCCATGTAGCAACCTTCTACAACCCTCTGTTTCCATGCCACATTCCTGCTCTGTCCATGACTATGAGTCTCCAGACACAAATGACCTCCCCTGGATAGGCTAGTAAGTTAGGAAATGTGTGCTCTGATACTGCTGAGCTGCCACGCATGTGACAAAACCTCTCATGAACACTCTAACCCAATGGAGAAAGACTTCCTGATAGAAATAGGATTAACTAAATACTTAACTGGTTCACTCCCTGAAACAAAATTATACTCATCCCTCATTCACAAATCCACCACTGATGATGGTTGTCCCACCTCTATGAGGGGCAGTGAGATGATGGTTTTTTGAATCATGTCATGTGCAGATCAAGGTGGCCCTGGAGTTTCCTGTGCTGTGATGGGTTGTCTCAGCAAGCAAGCTTCTTAAGGGTCTATATTCAGTACAAAAACAAAACAAAGAAACAAAAGACCTAAACAAAAATCCCAGAAACATACATTAAAAACCAACCAACAGCAGCAATAACAAAAACCTACATAAATGTAGGGCATAATTCTGAATACTCCATGTACGTACTTTGGATCTTGAAAATTTTCTAATTCCAGGATTTTGGCAACTTTCAACCTTTGCTCAGATTGACAGACTCTGTGAACCCTTCTCCTCTTACTACATATCAATGGATAGTTCCTAGACAGGAAAATCATCAGTAAGCAAAGTACACATTCAAATCCTTGTTGTTTCTCATACATACCAATCTTAATAGACAGTGGAGCTTCCAAACAGTGTTCAAGATTAAAAAAAAAAAAAGAGGAGGTCTAACTAAAGTGACCCTCTGCAGCTACCCTTCTTATTGCTGTGTATATTATAATATTAAGGATTGTTGAATTGGGACATTTAAGAAGCAGATGCAGGGAAGTTCTCTGGCGACGTTTAAGAACACAAGATAGACATACAGACAGAAGACATCACAGATTCAATGCAATGCCCATCCAATCAAAATCTCAGCAAAATTCTTCAAAGACCTCAAAAGAACAGTATTCAACTTCATAAGGAAAAGCAAAAAACCCAGGATAGCCAAAACAATCCTGGACAATAAAAGAACTTCTAGAGGCATCACAATCCCTGACTTCAAACTCTACTATAGAGCTACAGTACTGAAAACAGCCTGGTATTGGCATAAGAACAGACAGGAAGACCAATGGAACCGAACAGAAGAAGACCCAGATATCAATCCACATATCTTCGAACACTTGATTTTTGATAAAGAAGCAAAAAATATCAAATGGAAAAAATAAAGCATTTTAACAAGTGGTGCTGGCATAAATAATTCGATATCAACATGTAGAAGAATGAAAATAGACCCATATCTATCACCATGCAGAAAACTCAAGTCCAAATGGATCAAAGATCTCAACATAATGCCAGCCACACTGAACCTTACAGAAGAGAAAGTGGGAAGTACACTTGAATGCATTGGCACAGGGAACTACTTCCTAAATATAACCCCAGTAATACAGACAGTGAGAGAAATAATTAATAAATGGGACCTCCTGAAACTGAGCAGCTTCTGTAAAGCAAAGGACATGGTCAGCAAGACAAAATGACAGCCTACAGAATGGGAAAAGATCTTCACTAACCCCACATCAGACAGAGGTCTGATCTCCAAAATATACAAAGAACTCAAGAAATTGGATACCAAAAGATCAAATAACCCAACAAAAAAATGGAGTACAGACCTAAACAGAGAACTCTCAACAGAGGAATCTAAAATGGCTGAAAGACACTTAAGGAAATGTTCAACATCCCTAGTCATCAGAGAAATGCAAATCCAAACAACTCTTAGATTCTATCTTAGCCTGTAAGAATGGCCAATATCAAAAACACTGATGACAACTTATGCTGGAGAGGTTATGGGGAAAAGGGAACACTTCTGCATTGCTGGTGGGAATGCAAGCTGGTACAAACCCTTTGGATGTCAGTGTGGTGATTTCTCAGAAAATTAGGAAACAACCTTCCTCAAGATCCAGTAATATCACTTTTGGGTGTATATGCAAAGGATGCTTAATAGTGCCACAAGGATATGTGCTCAACTATGTTCATAGCAGCTTTGTTTGTCATAGCCATGCTGCGGGAGCTCCTTTTCCTTCAGCCAATAGCCTTTAAGATACCAGCCCACTGGTATCTTAAATGAATGGTTTCATTCATTTTAAAAAGTGGCAGTAGCCCTCTGCTTGCTCTCTCTTGCTTCCAGCTCCCGCTCTGACAGCTAGACTCTGTTTCCTGTTTGCGACAAGTGGACTGTGGTTTTGGATATTAATCTGTAAGTTTTTCCCCTCCAATAAATAACCCCTTTTAATAAAACTGGTGTAGGATTGTTTTGCGTCATTATAGCCAGAACCTGGAAACAACCTAAATGCCCCTCAATCAAAGAATGGATAAGGAAAATGTGGTACACTTACACAATGGAGCACTACACAGCAGAAAAAAATAACGACAGCTTGAATTTTGCAGGAAAATGGAAGGAGCTAGAAAACATTATTTTGAGTGAGGTAACCAATACACAGAAAGACAATTATCACATGTACTCACTCATAGGTGGTTTTTAAACATAAAGCAAAGAAAGCCATCCTACAAACCACAATCCCAGAGAACTTAGACAACAAGTGGACACTAAGAGACACTTACATAGATATAATCTACATGGGAAGTAGAAAGTAGAAAAAGACAAGATCTCCTGAGTAAATTGGGAGCATGGGGACCTTGGGGGAGGGTTGAAGGGGGAGGAGAGAGGCAGGGAGGGGAGCAGAGAAAAATGTAGAGCTCAATAAATATCAATAAAAATGTATAAAAAAGAATAAAAAATATTTTAAAGAGAAAAAAGAAAAAATAAACAGAATTTGTACCAATGTGAAGAAAAAAAAAAGGCATCATGTCCCTTCTTTCCACCATGGAAAAGAAAAGTTAGCCACTGAAGACAACATTGGATTCTTATCAACCTGGAGCTGGCTCCAGGAAATTGGCATTTAAAAGTCTTTCTAACTAGCATTTGCCATTATTTGTCTGTTAGCAATCCACTCTTATTCAAGTGGGAAATACTCACCCCCAGTGGACAGGGAAACCTCACACACACCGATGCTCTGTGTATTGTTTTACCCTGTGATTCAAACTGCTTACAACATTTACTTTATAAAATATGCACGGTAAGAGGTTAAGAACAGCCAATAGCAACACAGCCATGATAAAAATTTATGTGAATGTGGTCTTTCTTTCAAAAGAAGATCTTGGTCTGGTTAAATATTGCATTAGGGCTACTGTGTTAGCTCAATATAAGCACTCTGCTACCTCCACATAAGGCTGCTAATCAAGAGAGCCACTAGCTACCTAGCGGGCTAGCAGCATATACATCATGGATACTCTGAGCAAGGTCATAGTTCATGTGCCAGGGAAGGCAGAGCAGGAGGCACAAATCCATCCCACTACTGAGAACACAGTACAATATAAATTTCAGGGATTGTTCGTTTCCGAAGCCTTACTTTTTGGATTGCAGTAATGTGGTTTCCTAATTAGGTTTCCATTGTTGTGATAAACACCATGACCAAGGTTTCTACTTCATCTCACATTTCCAGGGAGCAATCCATCACTGAGGGAAGTCAAGGCAGGAGCTCAAGGCAGGAGCCTGGAAGGAATAAGAGAAGTTATGAAGGAGAGCGAATTACTGGCTTACTCCCTCTAGCCTGCTCAACTTCCCCTCACACATATCCCAGGACCACCTGCCCATGTGGCATCACCCCCAGTGGGGCCCTCCCACCGCTAATCATTAGTCAAGAAAAGAGCCCACTGGCTTACCTACAGGCAATTCCATGACACCTTCACAGGTGAGGTTTTTCTTCCCAGGTGACTGACTAGCTTATGTCAAGACTACCTCCGCCCCGCTCCCTCCCAAAAGTATTAATGGATAAGGAGAGATGGATCTTATGTGCCATCCCCTGGAGCAGGTACCCGAAGATTTAAAATCCTTTGCCTTTGCCTTGTCACTTTCTGAAAGCATGCTAGCTCGGGTTGACAATGACCTGTGAAAGCTGGTTTAGAAGTCACCCCACCCCTCTGAAAGCGGCTGTTCCCTTGAGCATGCTTGGAAAATAAACTCCTTTGTTTTCTTCATATGAATCCGTAACTAAGAACCTCTGGAAGGGGCTGGAGAGACGGCTCGACAGTTATGAGCACTGGGTGCTCTCGCGGAGGACCTGGGTTTGGTTTCCAATACCCACATGGTGGCTCACAGCTGTATTTAACTCCAGTTCCAGGGGACCTGACACGTTCTTCTGACACCTTGGGCACCAGGCACACACATGGTACAATACATACATGCAGGTCAAACACACACATAAAAATATTTTTTCAACCTAAAGAGAAACTTTTTAAAGAACTCGTGAAGGTTGAAGAAAATTATTTTTCTTCTGCTATACCTGCTTTTAACTAGAGTGGCATCACTTAATGTGAGTTTTCTTTCAGCTTTGTAGGAGATAGAGTTACAAATTCTTACTTGAAGGATCATGCTCTAAAGCAAATGATCATTTATTTAAACAGAAATCCTCTCAACAATGAGGCATTTCTGGAAGCCAAAGGGATGAACAGGAGGGTAGATTCACTCAGCTAACATCACTTTTCCCTGAGCAGAAAGATGGGCAATCCAGCTGGTGTTCCCCCTCCCTCCCTACCTTCCTCTCTCTCCCTCTTTCTCTACCCTCCTCCCCCTCCTTCTCCCTAACAAATATCATTGCATTCCTTCCAATTAGTCGTGTACAGGACTTGACTCCATGATTCATGGATGTGCTCCCTCTAACTCACCCAAGTTCCTAAGAGCTAGAAATGCCAGCTGGGGCCCAACACCCAGGGCTTCCATCCCAGGACAATCCAGCTTCCAGAAAATGCCTGGCTTTTGGCTTTTGTCTCTCTAAATGTCCAGTCCTCAAGCATCATGCTCTTGCTACTTTCGAACCTCCTAACTTTAGTGTTCTTTATACAATTTTCGGATGAAGGTTTTTCGGTCCAGAGACCTTGAAAAAGAAGAAAACACAGATGTATGGGAAAGGGTCCTGGAAAGTCTCAGACAGTCACGGCTTTGCTGCAGCCTTGTGGACCTGTGGGAGAGAAAGCACCCCGAAGGATCAGTCCTGAATTTGTTCCAGCTCCAGGCTCTCAGCCACTCCCTTCTCTCTGGCCAACATGTTCATCTTTCCATCTCCCTCCCTCCTTCCCTCCTTCCCTCCCTCACCACCCCCTGCTTATTCACCTTTTCCATTCCCTTGTCTCATTTTCTCATTTTTTTGATTGCCCCACTCCCTCACACTCAGATCCCCTCACGGATCATCTTTCTGTTGGAGCCTGTACCGATGGCCTCTTTCCAAGAGCAGCAGGTTTGAATCAGCTCCAGCCTGAATTGAAGGCAGGAGGTGGGGGTGGAGCGATGCTGGCTGGCCGGGAGAGCAGAGATCTGATGCCCAATGCACAGGGAGCACAGCTTTCCCCAGGCCTCCAGCAGGGCTCCAACACACCCACACATTCTCTCTCTTCCTATCTTTTCCCTCCCAGACATGCACAAGAAAAGTCCTTAAAAAAAAAAAAACTCCCACAAACAAACAAACAAAAATTCCCCACTCCTCCTAGCCAGGCAGCTGGTTCCCATTAGATGTTACAAGACTTATAAATATTCTTTTTTTCTCACTTATCTCTTATTATTTTTCCTTTCCCTTTCTCATGTTCCTGCCTCAGGATCCCCTCCTGAGAGTAGGTCTAAATTAAGGAGGAAGGAGTTGCCAAGTTTTGAATGGAGCATTCTGTGATGTCCTGGGCTTCTGGCTGAGCAGGACCCAGGAATGATGGTGCTGGGCTTGTCCAGTTTGCAGCACTGCACACCCAAGGCTGAAGTGACACCCCCTCCACCCCTCAGGACAGCCGCAGAGCTGAGCTTGCCTGAGTTCCAGGATGTACAGCTCCACTGTGTTCCCATCAAAGCCTGCTAGGTCCTTGCAAGGCAGAGTTGCGCTGAGAGCTGTATATGTCTTCAGTCTGAGGGTCAGCGTTCTAGCCCCTTTGTACCCAGTCTGCCTGACCTCAGAAGTTACACAACCTTCCTTGTTAGGAAAATTGTCCTGACAACACCTGCCTCAAAGTACCATGGGTGAAATGAGGCAAGTAATAAAAAAAAAAAGCACTTATCTCAGGTCTGAAGGTGGCATGTGCCCACCATTCCTCTCACCACAGCTTGTAGGCTTTATCATAGAAGAACCCAGCCAGCCCTCTTGCTGCAGGGCCTCAGATACCATCTAAGCCGTTAACTGGGCAAGCAGAGGTGAACTAAGGCCTGCGTACCCGAAGCCTGAGTCAAGCAGTCTGCAGTAAGCACTTCTTATTCTTCCATCTAGCCTGCTTTAGGATGCAGATGAGGAAAGAAGGAATATAAAATCCCCGAATTAGAACAATGTTTACAATGGTTAGAAGTTCTTATAAACCTGGCAGCAAGAAGCTATGTCATTTGAGCCCGTGACCCGAGAGCTAGAGTTCTGAGCATCTCATCCTAAGCCCTGGTGGCTAAGAATGCAGCCGCCGCTGCGCTCAGACTGTCTGGGGCTCCACAGTTCTCGCTCCTCCTCATGCTAGTGGTGAGACTAGGCGGTTGACCTCATGGGCTTCCTTGTCTTTCCTCTGAGGACAGCAATAGTGCTGACTTCATAGGGTTGCTGCAAAGACGGACTGAGCTGAGCTATTGGCTGATTCCTGAAGAACCCCTGGCAGAGGAAGTGTGCAGTACGGGAGTGTGAGGTACAGTGCAGGTACACGCTAACCACCCCCATGTCTCCATATGGGATTTGCCCAAACTGACCCCTGTGAACTGACAACAATCCGGCTAGGACTGGCTCTTCACCAGAAGTCCACCTGGGAATACCTTGACTGCCCTTCCCATTGGGATGAAGCTTTAGGAGAAGGTGCACTGAACGGCTAAGATGGTCTTCCTGAAACTCAGCCACTCACGAACTCTAACACCGTTGTCACCTTGCTGGGACTAGAGCCTTTCTTTGGAAATGTAGTCCGTGACAAGCAACATCAGTGACTACCACAAATACAGCCAATCTCCAGGGTTCCCCGAAAAGGCTGTGCCCACTCAACCTGTCTTTTGGGCTGAGGGCTTGAGTAGTCTTTGCCCCCTTAGCACAGAGGCACAGATAGTGCCCAATCCTCAAATATAAGCTCTACACAGCTGAACTCCCTGAAGTCCGACCCACCTCAACTAAGAGCATGTTGTAAGGTGATCCCCCTACTGTCCCATTATTTGTTTTTTGATTTCTTTGTCCTGAGTGTCAGCTTTATGTTACTGTAGATTCGGGCGTGTCCCTAAAGTGTGGCATCAGGCAAGTTTCTTAACCTCTCTGGATTGCCATTCACTGCTCTATAAAACAGGGCTAACAGCTTTACAGCCTTGTATATATATACACATCACATCCCTCTCAATAGAGTTTAGCTGTGGCAACTCGCTTTTATGACTACTTATTCTCTCCTTCTGCCACAATCTCATTTCGCTCCCTTTTATTCTATCATTAGGGCTGTCTGAAAGCAGCTGGTCGCCATCATTGCTCTGTGTAAGTACCTTCCCAAGACCTGGAAACAGCTAATAAATCAAGCTTCCGCCTAAACCGAACTTCAGGATAAATAACAATTTCTTTCATCTTCCTCCGTGGTCCTCTCTGGGAATGGGGATGCTTTCTCCTCTCTCTGAAGCTTGACAGGCTGTAGGGCCCAAACAGAAATGTAAAGTTTTTCTACGTACCAGAGCAGCACATTTTGCCAGTTAATTTACCTAACACGTGATCGACTCACCGCACACACCCACTGATGTCTGCCATGTCCGTTGGCTTTTTTAACTGACTTAATTTTATTGTCTTTCTCATCCATACAATGTTAGATAATGAAAATGAAATCGTGAAGAAAGGCCAGAGTTTGTTCCCGTACAAACACAGCCTTGAAATTTAGTTGGTAAACTTAGGCCCATTTGCTGGGGCAAGAAAATGAAAAACAAGCCACCAGAAGAGACTCTGGAGAAAATTAGAGGGAGAAAAACTTGTTAGGCGAAGTTTTCTGCCCTCTGCACCTTCCTTGCTCAGTTCCAGTCTCTGGTAGTGACAGTGCCAGTAATGGAGGCCTGTGCTGGGTGAGGCTCCTGCTGAGCGGAGCTGGGCTAGGACAGGAAATCGCCACTCAGAAAATAAATGACCTGTCCCAGAGTCTTTTGTTAATGAGTCCAGAGCGTAATAAATCAAGGTGACCCAGTCTCAAGAAACACAAGCCTGTTAAAAAAAAAAAATGCCCAAGGCCCCAGAGCCCAGAGGTGAAGAGGAGGAGAAGTTACAGGGAGATCTTGTAAATCACACCCAGGCAAAGCCAGGGCAGATGTGTTCCAGTTCCAGCCTACTCAAGAGACAGAATAAATGTCTGGGGTTGTGAATAGAAAAGGCCTTCTAAGTGAGAGGAAGGACAGGAGATGGGGCTCAACAGACACAGCCTTCCTCTTGTCCTGTGGTTTTCAGGGCCTGCGGGCTCTTGGTCAATGTCCCACCAATATCACAACATTTTCATGGGTCCTCCCTCTGCCAGCTTGGCTGAAGCCTGGGCAGCAGAGTGAGTGCTTCATCCTTTGGTAGGAAACCGAGGGCTTCTTGTGGAATGGGGGACCTAGCTGCTGACAGTGTTGGGCCCCAGTGGAAAGATAAGGGTGGGTAGAGCAGTTGGGGCTGAATCTTAGCTTATCTGTAAATTGCAGGCTTTCCCACGGTGAGATTTGTCAAGAGAGACCTGGTTATATACAGAGGACTTCACAAGAAGCCATAATGACCTGGTGACATCCGTGCCACTGGCCCTGTTTTGCAAATGAAGAAATTTAGGGAAGGAACAAGAACAACCAAAAGCATTTCTGGTGCTCCTCAGAGTTTACAAAGTCGCAAAAATCACTTCACATGGGGCTGTCTGGACAGAAAGGGAAACACTCTCTCATACCATAGATTAGAAAAAGCTGACAGCCCTTCTCGGGGTCACACAGATGACACCACCCTGCCAGTGTGTGGCACACCAAGCACCCCATGAACGCTAGGGCCACTGGAGCAGCTCAGGGGAACAGCAGCTCGACCAACGCTGACCTCAGCTTTCCCTTTCTTCTCCTTGCTTTCTGCTATTCCGTGCTGCGGCCACTCTATTCTCCTAAGATTTTCATACTCAGATATTGACTTTTAGCTGGGTGCTGGAAGCAAGCCTTCCCAAGGATTTGGGGTTCCCAGTGAATTCTGGCATGTTAACCTTCTAGTGTAAATGTCATCCCATCCATTCAATAAATATCCATGGATTTCTCCGAAGTACTCGTGTTGTGGTACTTTGTGTTCTGACAAATAAAGCTTGCCTGGAGATTAGAGGGTGGAGCTAGCCGCTAGCTAACCATAGAGGTCTAGAGGCCTGTACAGAGTGGAGCTAGGACTGACAATAGGAGGAGGAGACAGGAAGTGATAAGGCAGGGCCTAGACAGGATCTCTGCTTTTCAGCCTGAGGGTTCTGAAGGGTGAGAGTTGACTGTGGCTGCACCTTTTCTTCCCTGATCTTTCAGCTTTTACCTTAATATCTGACTCTGGGTTTTTATTGATAAGACTAATTAGGATTCCGCTTCATACTAGTATCTGTATTAAGTATGGAGAAGGTTGAGATTAGTCTATCTTTGTGAGAAACTAACAGGAATTAGTCAAGATCTACCCCTTCTTAGGTAATTCCTGCATCTATAAAAACAAAACTGTAGCTTGTTCAGCTTCTGGATGATTTCTGCCCTGTGCTGAGGGAGCATCCCAGGAAATGGATAGTGTCCCTTTCGTTTACTTTCATTTGGGAAGACCTGCAAAAAGAGAAGGTAGACATGGAAACGCTCTTCTCGTTCTTTTCTCAAGAACATCAGTCAGATCCTCTGATGTAAGAGCAAGGCTACAGAACCTTTAAAACCCCTTAGATAGGTCAAGCTGGGGCGAGAGCTCAGTGGGTAAAACACTTGCTTCCCTAGCATAAGGACCTCAGTTCAGATCCTTACCATCCATGTTAAAACAAACAGCAAACAAATAAACACTAGCATAGTGATGCACACTTATAACCACGATGCTTGGAGGCAGAGACAGGAAGATCTTAGAGCCTTGCTAGCCAGCCAATCTATACAAGTCATGACCTCAAGGTTCAGAGAGAGATCCTGTCTCAAAAAAATAATAAATAGATAGGTAGATAGATAGATAGATAGATAGTTTAAAAAAAGCAATTAGAGGAAGACACTTAACATCTACCTCTTGCATTCATGCTCACACGTATGAGCAAACACATGTGTCTATACATGCATATACCATATACCAAAGGAAAAATGGAGATAAACTATTCTATATCCTAAGAAAATTCTCAAAAGCTCATATCACTTTATGTTCTTTTCCATCATGTATTCTATGCTATGATCAATCCCTGTAAAATATCTCCCATTCTTTCAACCCTAGGATTTACTTACATTCTGTGTACAATCTTTTTATTTTTCTTAAAGTGGATAAAAGCATCTCATATGCTCATACCAGTCTGCTTATCTATGCCCCAAATAGTAGGATGTGGTATTCAAATTTTTAATTAATAGTGCTGGTATAACTTTTCCCCTAAATTCTTCCCTTTGATCATTTGCTCAAGGAGTGATGGGAGTCAGGTGACCCCAACTCCGTGTTATGAATCTGCATTTCCAGGAGACCCAACAAGTTCAGAACTATATATATCAGCAGTTCGTGAGCACTTCTGCCTTCCTTCAATTCCTTCCATTCAAAATGTAATAATTTTTATTTTGCTTTGATGATTTAAAAGTAGTGCAGTTTTCCCACTGCTGTGAAGTTCCATATTTATTTTCTCATCATCAGGCTGCTGTCAACATGTCAAGTAATCTGTATTTTCCCCCTTAGAAATAACTTACTCATACCTCTTGACTTAATATTTAATGATTTTCCCAAAATATATGAAAGCTTTTGTATTCTAAATTCTTTTACTTTTGTTTTTCAAGACAGGGTTTCTCTGTGTAACAGCCCTGGCTGTCCTGGAATTCTCTTTGTAGATCACTGACCTCCCACTATTAAAGGCATGCACCACCACCTTCTGGGACTGTATTTTAAATTCTTATGTACTGATGATACTTAGGGATTGAAGATGAATGCATTTACCATCAGAACAGTGAAGAATTTTTACAATTATATAAGTACTCTAAGCATAAAAAATGAGAGAACAGTAGTACATGCTTAGCACATGATTACTGCTCCCCACATGACCAGAGCACAGCTCCCTACATGACCAGAGCACAGCTCCTTATATGACCAGAGCACAGCTCCCCACATGACCAGAGCACAGCTCCCCATATGACCAGAGCACAGCTCCCCACATGACCAGAGCACAGCTCCCCATATGACCAGAGCACAGCTCCCCACATGACCAGAGCACAGCTCCCCACATGACCAGAGCACAGCTCCCCACATGACCAGAGCACAGCTCCCCACATGNAGAGCACAGCTCCCCACATGACCAGAGCACAGCTCCCCACATGACCAGAGCACAGCTCCCCACATGACCAGAGCACAGCTCCCCACATGACCAGAACACAGCTCCCCACAAGAACAGAACACAGCTCCCCATATGACTTGAACACAGCTCTCCACATGACCGGGACACAGTTCAGGCATTGATATTTGACTCCATGTTTTTAGACCTCTCCACTACTGTGTGAATTGCTGTGTTAATTCCAATATTAGCAAATTATGATTTTTTTATCATTTATTTTTGAATTTTGTGTATGTGTTTTGCCTACTTGTATGCCTGTGTACCACCTTCATGCCTGGTGCACAGGAAGGTATCAGATCCTCTAGAACTGGAGTTATAGGGAGTTGTGAACCATCATGACAGTTCTGGGACTAGAACCTGGGTCCTCTGCAAAAAGTCAATGCTCTTTATCACTGAACCATTTCTTCAGCCCCAGCACAGTGTGGACTTAACTATGACAATGAGCATTTGTTCAGCTCTTCCTAGTCTACTCAGACACTGTACCAGCCGCCATGTTCACTGAGCAGTGCAGGACAGTCAGCAAGTGTCTCTCCAATGGAGCACCATTTACAAGACAGCAGAAGGACCTGCTGACACACACAACACCATGGATAAATCTCAGGACGTTCTCATGGTAAGGGAAAGAAGTGAGGCAGAAGTGAACAAAAATGGTGAGCTTCCCGTTTGTGAACGTTGAGGCAAATCTAAGGGGAAGTCTATCTAGGTCTGTGTGACCTGTCCAGACAGTTCCACAGAGATAAAGAGAAGATCGGCAGCTGCCTGGGACGATGGTAGTCAGAAGACGACAGACTAGAGGCATGGGGACCTCTTTTGGGTGGAGCATTTGAACACTGCACTGTGTTGACAGTGGAACAATTCTGCAGATTTACTGACCAACCATTGACTCCCACTCTTTCAAATGAGCTAATTTTATGTCATCTAAATCAGACCTCAATGAAGTTGGTTATTTGAAAAAACTAATTTCAAAGGTGAGTGGCCACTGAGTCCCATGTTCTTTTCAGCAGAGCAGGTATTTAGAATGTGGGTAGTATAGTGACCACAGAGTGAGTCCAGGGGCCTACTTGAACACCCTACACCTAACCCAATCCTGGGGGTTCAGGTGACATTTTGCAGAGAAGATGAATACCAGACTGAGAAAATGGCAGGTGGAAGCAAGTCACAGGTCGTGCTG
The DNA here is from genome assembly GCA_028555095.1 of Dicrostonyx torquatus. Taxonomy (NCBI): domain Eukaryota; kingdom Metazoa; phylum Chordata; class Mammalia; order Rodentia; family Cricetidae; genus Dicrostonyx; species Dicrostonyx torquatus. The sequence continues at coordinate 7,656,179 of JAQHUG010000033.1, read as the reverse complement.
AGACTGCTGCCCGTCTTGTCTGGTCCCAAGCAGGTTTCCCAGTGTTAGCACTGGGAAACACATCTATCACTGTCATCTTCTGAGCGCTATCCTGCAGGACAGACTTACAGACAGAGAAGCAATGGCGGCCAAGCAGGTCACATTCCTAGCAGAACTGGAAAGCACACAGGCTGCCTCTGAAACCTGTCATTTCCACCCCACTCTCCGCTCTCAGCACTCCACAGACACATACCTATTGTGTGTGGGGGGAGTGATTAATGAATTAATACTGGGAAGGATGTAGGGTTTGCTGCTCTTCTCTAAGAGACTCCTAAAATCCCATCTGCAGAGAGTTTTGCAACTGCAGTTTGACAAGAGCTCAGAGCCACTGTGATTTATCACTGTCTTGGCACTCTGCTCTACGCAAGCAAGCAGGCTGTTGCGATGTGCTGTTCTCTTTAGCTTTGGATGTGTAAGTAGACTTCTCTGGGCTCAAGAGAAATGAAAGGATAGTAATTATTCTGAAGCATTAGAAACATTTGAAAGGCCACAGAAATCTCTTCTGTAACACAAAACTCGAACCCACAAATCCTCATTAACTGTTCCCCAATAATTATTTTAAAAAGCAAATGTCACAAAACACTTAAGACGATGCGACCCCACCAGAAACACATCTTTAACAATTGCGCTCTTTCTCTTGGCTTTCTTGAGAACGGTTCCTTCCCCTCCTTTGGGCCAAGTCTATCTGCTCTTTATGGGAAATTGTGAGTTGGCTTGGGTGAGGCAAAAACACACATTCTTCCCTTGGAAGAACAGACTTGCATTCCTGGGAGTAAAATAAATTAAGCCCAGTTTCTCTGTCCATTAATTATGTGGAATAAACAGCCTTCTCCTGGTCTCCAAGAAGCACAGGAGACCAGCACAAATTTCCTTCCAGACCCGAGGAGCGGGGGGAGCTGGGTGTAGGAGGGGATCACTCACCCATCCAAGAGAACGCCTGTGGTCTGGGAGGCTCGGAGGACTGAGGAGCCAAGCTACGCCATCAGATGACCAGATGTTTGTAAGAAACCCTCTCATGGAGACAGTCCCATGGCAGATCCACAGAGGTTTGCTGTACTGGGAGGGGGCAGGTGGCACTGCAGACAAGCGACTGTGCAAAGGAAGAGCCCCACAGATGGGACTCAGAAGAGTGCTGGCCCAGGTACTCACATTAGCCCGAGCCTTACATGATGCCAGCCCCATTTCTTTAGCGGACCTAGAGGGGCAGCAGGAGAAAAGCCCCGCCCGGTTTCTGATGTTCTCAGTTAAACTGAACTTTCTGAGCTGTTCCTTCTCCCACCTCTCTGACCTGAAGGACCGAAATATAAAGCAGAAAACTTTCAGCACGGGAAATGTTCCCGGAACTCTTACACTTTTGGTTGTCCCTCGCTGTTCGTTTCTTCATTAATCCTCTTCTACTTCACTGAGACAACCCTAATGTTTCTATGAGCGACAGTAGAGCACCCCTGTAAACAGCTTCCCAGAAGCCATTGCTCCTTAGGGGACTCCCAAGAGACCCACTTAAGGCCAATGAGAATCAGGGGGAACTCTCTGGGTTAGGGGCTGTTAAATCATACTGCTGCTGCCCTTGCCCACGACTTCTATTAGCACCAGTCTTTAGACTGTGAGAATAAAGGGCTGCGTTAGCCTAGCAAGCAGAAACACAGCAGCAGCCCAGATGGTCGGTGGATCCCAGAAACATTGCCGCCCAACACTTCCTTGCTTTGTTTTTTTGTTTGTTTTTTCTCTCCAGTGTTGAGGATTAAACTAAGGGCCTAGTGGTAGGCAAATACTATCACAGAGCTGTATCGCCCCTACATCTTGTTAAAGCCACGCCTTGCTAGGCATTTGCTATACACAGGCCTACACCGCGATTGGTAACAGCCTGAGTTCAGTTCAGTTCAACTGCGATCCCTTTAGGACATGCTGGTACTGCACTGAGTTTGGGACATGAAAATGAGTTATAAACCATTACCTTCAAAAGAGTCACAACTGACTGCATTTAAAAAAAGGTAACATAAGCAAAACATTATTGCAAATCTCATATGTTCTTTTAAAAAGATTTATATTGCCTGGCGGTGGTGGTTCATACCATTAATCCCAACACTTGGGAGGCAGAGGCAGGTGGATCTCTGTGAGTTCAAGGTTAGCCTGACCTACAAGAGTGAGTTCCAGAACAGGCTCCAAAGCCACAGAGAAACCCTGTCTTGAAAAACCAAATAAATAAATGAATAAATAAAGAGTGAATGGATAAAAATAAATAGGTAGATTTATATTATACTTATTGATTAGTTGGGGGAGGTGCGTAAGGGCCACTACATGCAGATAACTTTGGGAAGAGGGTTCTAGGAATAAAAGTCAGGTCATCAGACTTGGCAAAAAGAGCCTTTATCCGGTTCATGTTTTTATGTGAAGGTTTGTCTAAAGTATGTGAGAAACACCAGACATGGTAGTTCCTGCCTAGAATTCTAGCACTCTAGCGGATTAGTAGTTCAAAGCCAGCCTGGGCTACATGGTAAGTTGAAGTCAATGAAGGCTATAGTAAAATCCTATCTCAAAAAAGCAAAATCAAGGTTGGGAATGTAGCTCAGTGGCTAGAGTGTTTGCCTAGCATGCAATCCCCAGAACTGCCTAAATCTGCTGTGGTGACTCATGCCTGTAATCTCAATGCTCAAACAATGATCAAACAGGACCAGCGATTCAGTGTCATTCTCAACTACATACGGAGTTCAAGGTCGGCCTAAGATACATAGGACTGTTTAAAAAAAAAAAAGTGTATTGGGAGCGAATATCCCCCCAAGGAAGCAAATACAAAGCTTAGACGAAATTCATGATTCTCACAGTCTCATGCCTCTAATACATGTGCCTATAAGGGCAGCTCCTACTAACTCCAGAGCCAGTGTTCACATTAATAGTGATAAAATCTACCAAGCCATGAAAATCACAGTTGTTTTCCCTTCCCTAAGTGCCACTTTACCCTTGTTTATTTTCTCTGTTGGGGTCAAAAGACCTCTATGTTTCCTAAGTAAATTTCTCAGACATTCGTCGATGTCTAATATATAGAACAAACCCTGAAAAGTCGATGGAAAAATAAACTCCATCTCAAACAGCGCAGCAGCAAAGGACAGTTTGGTCTGAAGCACACCCAGGTGGATGCTGAAGCGCAGAGTGGTAGTTCATCCTACTGCTGTGCCACCTCCTGCCTGGCTTCTTCCTTCCTGTGACTCCTTCTCTGTCTGTCTGTCTGTCTGTCTCTGTCTTCATCACTGCCTCTTCATCACTAGTCTCCTGGGTACCAACTGATGCTCCCATGTTTCCTCCCTCTATCTCCTTGTCCTTTATCCAAAAGTAAATGAAGAATAAGGCCTTTGGGCTGAGGGATGGCTTAGTGGGTACATCATTTGTGATGCTAGAGGACCTGAGTGCAGAGCCTCAAACACCCACATAAAAGCTTGTCTAAAACTCTATATTGCAAATGAAGTTTTACAACTTTCATACATTTGCAGCTAATAGTGTATTCTTCTTTGTTAAATGTTCTATATTCTTTCTATGGAATTGGTAGGTTTTTAATTGACATTCCATGTTCTTTATTTATTAGGGGAATGAACAGTTTGTTATGATTTAAGTTCCATGTTTGGGGTGGAGACATGAATCCGTGGTTAATCAACTTCAGTTTCCAGCGTCCCTATCAGCACTCAGCTCATAATCTCCTGTAACTCCAGCTCTAGGAGAACTCACACTGTTTTCTGGTTTTCCACAGGTGCCTGGACTCACAGAAGCAAAGAAACAGGGATCCACACACTAACACAACCATACATACATGCTTCGAAGTAAAAGCAAACCATAAAAGAAGAATCATTTTCCCACATGTCATATATCCTACACTCTGCATCATAGACCTTAACCTTACAAAGATATAATCAAATTCATTCTGGTCTTTTCACTGCTGATTGCTAGGTTCAGTGTTCTTCTTGAAAAAGCCTCCTGATAGGACAAGAATTTCTCAGTACCTTCTTAACCATAGATTGTATTGAATTTCACTCAATACATGTTTTTATGAGTGGTCAGGGAATGGGGAGATTAAAAATCAAGGCAAACTGGTGTATCCCAATAATTCTAGCACTTGGGAGATAGAGGCAGTAGGACCAAAAGAGAATATGAGAATATGAGGGATTGTCTTAAAAAAGAAAAAAAAAACAATGCTGGTAATGGGTGGGTGGGGAAAGAAATGAGTCCAAATTCAAGTCAGGCGCTGGTGGCACACGCCTTTAATACCAGCACTTGAAAGGCAGAAGCCGGCAGATCTCTGAGTTCGAGGCCAGCCTGATCTACAAGAGCTAGTTCCAGGACAGGCTCCAAAGCTACAGAGAAACCCTGTCTTGAAAAGCAAGCAAACAAACAAACAAAAAAATCCAAATTCAAACACTCTCCACTTGGGTAATCTTGCTGTACAGGAGCACTTGGATTTTTTATTTTCTATCTGTCCCATTTGTCTATAGGAAGCCAATGGTTAATGAGCATGCCCAAAATACTATAGAGAGAACAACATGTGTGCACTTACACTTTTCTGCTTGGGCATACCACAATACCATCATCTACATAATAGCACTGTTATTGTCCATCCTCAGGGGTAAAAATTCTGTCAAGGAAATTATAACAACACCCATAAGCTTGAAAAGAGAAGCAGGGGAAAGAGAAGATGGCCCAACATATGGCAACAGAAGGAAAGTTATCAGTCAAGATGCAAATTCCTAAGCCAGGATTTGGGGAGCATGCTTTTAATCCCAGTAGTCTGGAGGCAGAGACAGGTGGATCCCTGAGTTTGAGGTCTACAGAGCTAGTTCCAGGACAGCCAGAGCTACACAAGAAACCCTGTCTCGAAAAAACAAAAGCAAAGATGCAAATTGCTTGATTGTGTGGGCTTGAGAGTGAGTAAATGAACCAGCTTAGACATGTCAGTGACAGCTTAACTGTCACTACCTAAAGTCACTTGTCTCTCCTGTCCTCCCTCATCCTCCCCTACAGCACCTCTGCCTCATGAAGCCCAGCCCCCTCCTTCAGATGAGACCAGTGTCTCACAGAGGCAGCTACACTAGGAAGAGATTGTGAGGCTTCTGCCAGGCAGGAAGGAAGAGTCCCAGGATGGCAGTGTCTGGGAGTTCAGAATCATCGGGGCCCCATTCAGAGGCCTCAGATCTGCATGAGAGCAGAAAAGTTGGCTCACCCAAACTCCTTCAGAGCAGCTTGGCTTCCTTCCAAGAAGCCCCATTCACACTAATCTGATGCTTTGTTCTTTGATTCCCCCCTCCTCCTCTCTCTCCTTTTAAAAACATGTTGAGGCAATCATGGAGTAGGAGTTAGAATCTTGGGGTAGAGTGAGAAGAGCGGACTGAGATTGAGGCAGCGTTTCTGTGTGTTTGCCATGGTAACAGGTAAAATGGGAGAGGTTGCCGGTATTCTTTAACTAGCTCCCTACCCAGTCATCTAGCGCTCCAAGCACAGGTGGTTAATCCTAGTGAGAGATGACTAGCCCTGCTAGTTTCAAGACACTCCCATCTATTTCTAATTTGGGTAGAGAAAAGAAGGGGTTCAGATGAATGAGAAGATTCAGAAGAGTTTATCAGCAGCGTGAATAAGGATGAATTTATACTCAGGAAAAGCCTACAGTTACATCTCTCTGACCCCTCCCCCAAGTTGGGATTCAAGTACTTGAGGCCATTTTCTACCTAAAATTGTGTTTGTAAGACAAATTATTAAAGCCTGTGACTTGAGGCTTAATCATAAGAAGAGACCACAGCCATGAGAGAAATGCCTGCTAATTATAGACTGAACGATGAAGGTGGTTTCCAATAGGAATGAGTACCTGATGGGATGGGCTGGAGAGATGGCTCAGTGGTTAAGAGCACTGACCGCTCTTCCAGAGGACCCAGGTTTGATTTCCAGCACCCCCACAGCAGCTCATAACTTTCTGTAACGCCAGTTCCAGGGACCCAACACCCATAGCATGTGGTATGCACATAAAATTGATGTGGGATGTCCTTCTACATATAGGACAAGAAGGTCCAAATATTACCGGCAAGCCACAAGCCTCATGGTAAAATATAAACTGTTAGAAATGGGTTAATTTATAGTTAGAGCTAACCAGTAAGAGGCCACAAAAATATAATTAAAAAAAGAAAATAGTGCATACTCAATTTTTCAGATACTTTTGAAAGCAAACAAACAAAAACCCCTGCTCTTGATATGGCTCCATTTGACTGCGGGAGATACATGATAAATATAGAAAATGAATTACAAAATATTTTACCCTGATAACAAAATGGCAAACTAGTTAGGTACAGCAGTGGTGATAAGTGTAATAGAGCTAAGAAACAAAATAGAAGAGGGAGAGAGAATCTTTAACAAATAAAGATGAGTACCAGAGAACACCTCGGTATTAATGATGAGAAATTTGAGCAGAGCTGAGATATAATCAGAGGGAATTTGTACATCTAAGGTAAAGAGAACGAATGGCCAGAGGATGAGGAGGCTGTGTGTAGGTGCCCTAGGGAGCCCTTTTCTTCAAGTGTATCACATGTACCAGTGTATGGCTGTTGCTTGAACATTCCCTTTCCCCAAAATTCTTCATCTCAACATCTCATCAACAAGCCTAAAGGAAGACACCTGATATGCTTATTTTCTTCCATCTGTGACAAAGTATGGGCAGGCCTTCACAAGTTTCTTCCTTATACAGAAAGTGAGACACCCCCTCCTTCCACCCCATTTCTCACACAGCTAAAGAAAAAGATCTGTCTGGTACATTTTTAGGTTCAGTCTGCAGAAATCTTCTGACAAAACTCAGATGCTTTAGCAGATCTCCACACGGACGGAAGCCAGGTACTGGGAGCTGATCTCTTTCACAGGTGCTCTTTCGTGAAGCCTTAGAAAGTGCAGATGGGTGTTTTGCTGTCTGTATTTTATCATTAAGTTCTTAAACCTGCATATTCCAAAACTGTAACACCGTCAGAGACGGTGAAATCGCATGCTCTTATAAGCATATGTGTGTGTTCAAAGAATATCAAAGTATATGTAAATATTTGGAGATAGATCCATCAAAGCAGTAGGATTATGGGTGACTTCTATTCTTATCTTTTTATGTTTGTATCTTAGAATTCAAGTGTGTTTAAAAAATCTTTACATACCAACTAGTTGGACATGTCAGAAAGCTTCAGTCATTCCTCCATTACAACTACTCTACAAGATGGGGCCTCAGGCCTCCTTCCAGAAAATCTCTTTTTGAAATAGCACACGTGAGCTGAGTGGTGGTGTGGCCCTCACATTTAATCCCAGTCCTCGGAGTTAGAGGCAGCCGAATCTCTGAGTTCAAAACGAACCTGATCTATAGAATAAGTTACAACACAGCCAGTACTACGCAGAGAAACCCTGTCTCAAAAAGCCAGATAGATAATAGATAGACAGACAGATAGATAGACAGAATGACAGACAGATGATAGATAGATGAAATAGAGCATGCATACATAGTAAATATACATTCATTAATCCCCTGACCTACTGACTGGTTTCCTCCTGTTAAATACCTTAGCATGACTTAGAATGATTTATATACAAGAACCCAGAATGGGAAGAGATTTCAGGAATGGTCTTGCCTAGCTGCTGGTTCAAAGGCTGGCCTTCCTCATCATACTTCTGTCTGGGGGCCATCTAGCTTCTTAACTCTATCCCAAGATGAGGAATCCAGGGGGTAAGACCAGCCGTTGATAGATTATGACTTTCATAAGAAGGGTTGTCTCAAGCCAGGCAGTGTTGGTGCTGGCCTTTAATCCCAGCACTCAGGAGGCAGAGGCAGGCAGATCTGTAAGAGCTAGTTCCAGGACAGGCTCCAACACTACAGAGAAACCACAGAATGGAAGTATCTGTCTCCACCCTAACTCCCACCACAGATGCCAGCCCTCAGACCTGTGGTGTATCAGTGAATTAAAGCTTATCTCAGGGTAGGGGAAAGGTGACTCACATCTTCCTTTTCCAGAGGATTCAAGTTCAGGTCTCAGTACCCACATCTGCTGGCTCACAACCACCTGTAGCTCTGGTTCCAGGGACTCTAACCCTCTTTCCTGGTCACTTTGGATATCAGACAACATGCCAACTCATAATTTTTTTTTTAGATTATTTTTTGAAAGTAGCCTTGGACCAGTGAGATGGCTCAGGAGGTAAAGGTTCCTACTGCCAAGCCTGACCACATGAATTCAGTCCTTGGAACACCTGTGGCATGTGGCATAAGGAAAAAACCACGGGCCCCAACTGAGCAGTGGTGGCACACACCTTTAATCCCAGCACTCAGGAGGCAGAGACAGGCGGGCTCTGTGAGTTTGAGCCCAGCATGGTCTACAGAGCAAGTTCCTGGACAGCTAGGGCTGTTACACAGAGAAATCCTGTCTCGAAAAAAAACAAATAAAACCAAACAAATAAACAAAACCACCTGACCCCTGCAACTGGTCCTCTGACCTCAACAAGCATGAGTGATTATGCCCTGCTCCACCCCACTTAAACAAATAAACGTAAGCAGAAAACCAAAATGAAACAAAAAAAACCCACTCATCTCACTAGGCATGGTTGCATATGCCTGTAATCCCAAGCATTTGGGGCTGGAGGCAGAAAGATAAAAGTTCACAGCTATCCATGGCTACATAGCAAATTTGAAGCCAGCCTGGGCTACATGGGATCCTGTCTCAAAAAACAAACAAACAAAAGATCCGCTCATCTATCAGAAAATAAAAAGGGAGATGAGATGAGACAAGAGGTTTGCCGAGTGTTTTTCATTTTGGTTTAACTATCTTTTTAAGTTGTCCTCTATTTTATTCTTTCTCCCTACTGTGCCTGAAGCTTCTTTGTCTTCCAGGCAGAAAGCATTATGAATTCCTCCTCCTCCTCCTCACTTCTCGGGGCATTTTGTCCCTGGCTTTTAATGTTCTACTGTATGGTTATTAAGAGTGGTTATTCCAATGATTTTCCTTATTGCAGAAAGATGCATAGATCTTGAAACTTATCATTTGAAAATATATGGCTCGGTGGCATTAGATACGCTCATAACATGATGCCACCAATGTCTCTCCCAATTCCTAGAACTTTCCTATCAGCTCAAAAGGAAACTGGATATCCACTGAGCAACTTCCCTGTTTCTCCCCCTCAAACTCCTGGCATTAGCTAAACTGTTCCATTACCGTAAATTAGCTATTTATGGATCAACTGAAATCATACAGAACACGGCATCTGGAGCTTGGCTTCTTCCACTCAACATACGATTTTCCAAGCTGTTCTCTGTTGTCATGTGCATCAGTGTCTCACTGCTTCCTGTGGATGACAATATTTTACCATACAGACATAGCACGTTCTGCTTACTCATCTGTTGATGGACGTTTGGGTTGCTTCCATCTTCCAGCTATTGTGAGTAATGCTGCTATGACTATTTGTGTATAAAGTTTTGTTTGAACATGAATGCTGCTTTTGAAGTATTAATTTTTTTTTCTCCAAAACACAAGCTTGTTTATTTGTGTCTTGCTAGGGGCAGGGGTGGGTCTGCCACCACTCTGCTGATGTCCTAAGCATGGCTTAGCCTGCCCATGGCAAATCTCCATCTGTCTGTTCCTTCCACCCTCTGTTTCTCTGCATAAGTGTTGGGGGGGGGGGTTCTCTCACCTTGAACAATTTGGAATTCCTATCACCAAGTGAATGTCTTCCCTCTTAATAGAGGTGACAGCCCCCCCTTCTCTTTATGTAATAAGTACAGTAAATGTGTCCAATTCAGAAAACCCTTGAGCTTCAATTCTCAGCCTCCCCTAATAAGGCCTCTTTCCAGCTCGGTTCCAGGAAAGCTGGCTGCAGGAGCTCAAGCCAGGAGAGGCCGCCTCAGGCCTCAGCTCATAAGCCAAGGTGTGTCTGAGCCCCTCAACTCTTGTCAGCCTTGGCTCTTGAGTCTTCACTCCCTGGCTGCTGGCAAGAGTTCCCTGCCTCCTGCCAAAGAACCTAGGCTGGAGACGGAAAGGAGTCAGATTTTTGTCTGCAGAAGGGACTGAGGCTTCCAGACTCCCCGTGTCTTCCACGTAGCAACCACCGGCCTTATCAGCAATCGCCATCACATCCAGAATACTCTCGTGATCCCTTCTTCCTAACCTCCCGTCAGAGTTGCCGTCGCTCCAGTTCTCTGCGCTTCTCCCCCTTACCCCAGTTGCAGCTGTCCCTTCCCTTGTACCTGCTTTCCAAATTGGTCTCCTTTGCTCCCGCCCCCTTCCCCCACCCCAGCTCCCCCATCCCCCACCCAGGGTTCTTTAGTTCTCCCACGTCCCCTGGTTCCCTGCCCCCCTCCTTTCAACCTCCAAATCTTTTTCTATGGACTCCCTGTCTCTCTGCCTCTCCTCTGAGTTCCTTTCGGGTCTGTTTCCTTTGACACTGCTCCCAGGCCTGATGCCAAGTTTCAGAGCCATTAGTGAGGTGCCTCGCTGACTGAAACACAAATCAAGACTGATCCGGGTACAATTAGCAGCTGCTCGCACCTCATCTGGAAAGCATTAGGCAGCCCTGGGAGTGGAAGGGGGAGACTGGGGAAATATTGATGCCAAACAGAATAGATCTCCTATTTGGAACGTGAAAGAAACCTGACCCTGTAGGTATGTAACTGCCAAGAAGATATGTATAGCCAAGGCGGAGTGGAAACGTCTTACCTTCGGTATCCCTCAGTACCTCTGCACTTGACAGAGGGTTCTTCGTACTTGGTTCGAGGGTACTCGAACTGTCATGCAAGAGAAAGGGTGTGTTGTACTTAAAGAATGACTCAGGAATTCTTTGCTTCTTTGCAGCATACTCTTGTCTTGGCACTGCTTCCAGACAGGAGAACGCTTTTAAGAATCACCTGGCACTGAGTTTAAATTGTGAATGTTAATTCATCAGGACTGGAGGGAATCTCAGCTCCGCATTTAATCAAGCTGTGGGTCACCTTTTAGCCAAGAGCCCATATCTGCCCACGTTCTCTGCTACAGCCTTCTCCTAGGCTCCTGCTCTTTTCCCTTTTAGCTCTCACAGTTACAGTCAAGGACGGATGATGTAATGAGTTGTTGATGTCTATCTTCCAGCTCAGTGCGAGCTGCGGGGGAGGTGGTATGTAAAAGGGTGGATGTGTCTGTTCTCTTCTGAATTATCAGTACTTGTGATGCACACACTAGGTGTCAATGTAGGAGTTCCTTCTGTCCATGTGTTGCTTTCATTGGTTAATGAATAAAGACACAGCCTCGGCCTAGTTGATAGGGCAGAACTTAGGTAGGTGAGGAAGACAGAACTGAATGCTGGGAGGTAGAAAGGCAGAGTCAGAGAGAGACACCATGGAGCCGCCAGAGATAAACATGCCAAATCTTTCCCAGTAAGCCACTGCCACATGGCGATACACAGATTAATAGAAATGGGTTCAACTATATGTAAGAGTTAGCCAATAAGAAGTTAGAGCTAATGGGCCAAGCAGTGTTTTAATTAATACAGTTTCTGTGTAGTTATTTCAGGTCTAAGTTAGTTGGGTGGCCGGGAGGAACAAGCAGCCCCCTACCTGTTACAAGGTGTTTAATAAATACTTTAGAAATGTGCCCCACCCCCTTTTCTTGGCAATACTAGGAACTGAACCTAGGACCTCAAACTTGCTAGGAAAGTACTCAGACACTAAGCTGTATACAGCCCCTGGCCCTACAAATGCTTTTTCACCCCACATCTTAAGGAATTAGCCCAATCCACAAGGCTCATCACAAGTCACCCTTGGGACTAGCTTTTTGCCATAGCTGATGGCCTGAGTTCGACCCCCAGGCTACCTGATAAAAGGAGAAAACAGATGCCCATAGATTGTCCTACGACTATAGGATGTATGCCAACATCCCCCATATTCACAAACAAACAATAAATAAATAAATATTGAAACCTATTTTTTAGGGGCTGGAGAGATGGCTCAGCAGCAAGAAGCACTGACTGCTCTTCCAGAGGACCTCTTCCCAGTACCCACATGCCATCTCACAACTGTCTGTAACTACAAGATCTGATGCCCTTGACCCAGACATGAATGTAAGCAAAACACCAATACACATAAAATAAAAAAGATAAATGTGAAAATAATTTTAAAATATATTTTTTTAAATAAAATCACTCTTTGCTGGGTGTTAGTGGCACATGCTTTTAATTCCAGCACTTGGGAGGCAGAAGCAGGCAGATCTCTGTGTGTTCAAAGCCAGCCTGGTCTACAGGGTGAGTTCAAGGACAACCAGAGCTACACAGAGAAAACCTGTGTTGAAAAAAAACAACAACAAAACAAAACAACAAAAAAGCACTCTTATTCCAAAGAGACTCCCTAGTCTACCAGTCCTAATCAAATGCATCTGAAGAGGCATTTGGATAATTTCCCATGAGGCTAAGACTCCCAACTACATTATGAGAAGCTTGAGGTTTCGACGGTTGGATCTCCCCAGCTTCTGAGTTTCTGAATGTTCTTGAATCTTCCTTTCCCAACCTCATCTTCATGTATTCTCTCATTCCAACAGGTATTTGATGGTAGTTGATTGAGAGACCTTAGGATGGCTAAGCACTGTTTAGACCTCAACTACAGTGCTTAGGGATTGGCTGGATATGTGCTTGGATAAGAGCCAGGGTATCTTGTGTCCCAATGATATCTCATTTCTTTTTTGCAGCTGAATAGCATGATCCATAGTACCAAGCCTTCTCTACCACTGGGGGGAGGATGTTGCTCCCCAAAACTAAGTAGAGTGTTTCACTTGGAAATGCAGAAAACTAGCTCATAGTATTCTGTCATAGACAGAAGAACTTGTTCTTGTGTGAAATTCATCAAATGCTTCAGCTGCTTCTCTTGGGGCTGCCTGCAACCCAATGCATCCTTTCAAGCACATCCCCCCCCCCCATCATCTTAAAACACATGCGTATTTTAAGGGATGTTTAATCCATATGCTTTTAATTTACTTGCCCTTAAATCATCAAAATATTGTTATGAAAGTCTCGTTTGATGTTTAAGAAACTTTATGAGAATTATTTGGAAATTTAAAAACCTTGCTTTTAGCAGGGAAAAACCAGGAAGTTGGGTTTTTGCAAGCGTTTGTTGCCTTTAACACAAAAAGATTTGACAGTTTTTCCAAATCTTAATGTTGCAGGGCTTGAGGAGTCTAGAACCAATGACCTAAGACACTGCCTCTTCTGTAGTTGTAAATAGATGTCTCAAGCATGTGAGGTTGGTACTAATCTAACTGTAATCTGTGACCCTTGATTTAGAGCAATGGGAATGCTTCATATCTGCAGGATCCCAAGTGTACTTAACAACCAATACCCCAGAAGTGGATTTCATGTGCATCCCGTGTGCAAATGTCTTGCTGGGGACTCGGTACCTTCTCAAGTAGATGAAAAAATGAATCCAACAGGATTAGAGAAAACGTTAAAAGTTTGGAAGGACCAAGCAAAGAGAATCCACATGAACAGTGTGAAGATGGAATGCTCTAGAACAGGCTTGCAAAGACTTGGTTGATCTCAGGCAGGAAACCTGTCCTACACTATCCATTAAAGCCTTGCCCCAAGTTGAGAATTCTGATCTATATACAAGTGAAGTCAGGAGATAGGTGAGGTAGATCAGTTTCAAACCAATGCTGATGTTGTATGCATGCTCACACATCTGCATGAGCTTATATACCTATGTCCTTAGTCAGTGAGGCCAAAGTGGGTAAGTGATAAGGATCAGAGAAAGCCTGTAGTACTTCTGACAAACCAAGATCAGGACACAGTTGCTGAAGGAAGTGTAACTACGGATTATATATGACAGGAATTTGTATCCATGGCTTCCGAGGCCCAGATAATAGGTTCCCCAGTTTCAAATAGGAGCATGCAGAGTGGGTCAGAGGACAGGAGGATGCCTGTGGGCAGGCAACCGTGGCCTAGGCAGGTGCTGGGAAGCAGAGGTTCATGCAGGTCAGTGTTCCTAGGCTAGCTGGTCTGCCTCCCATTGTCTTCTCTGCTGTGCCACCTTGGAGTTCAGCCTAAAAGGAGCACAATCCTGTCTGAGGCTCCCAGGAGTGATAGTCAGCATACATTCCCGGGGGTTTGCCATCTGTCAGGCATAGCACAGCCACCATCTCAGAGCACAATGATGGCTTTGCTTTTGGTCCCCATGCTCACAGAGCACATTCTGGTGCAAGAGACCATTTTTGTTTTCTTCTGCGGTGGTAGGAACAGAAACAATAGAGGAAAGGATGAAGAAGAGAAGGAAGAGAAAGCCTTTGACTCCAAGGACCTGTAAGGGCCCAGGGGAAAGGAGATATCCAGGACAGACAGAGGGGACGCTTGAAAATAATGGGAAGTTAAAAGGAGAAGGAGCAGTTGAGTAGGGCTAGGAAGGTCAGTTTGGAACTCATCAGCTAAGCCTGGTAGAACACCTCTGTAAGGACAAGAGAGTAGCCTACCGCATGGGAATAAATGGCTGTCTAAAAAGGTCATACAGTGGCGGCAAAGGCAAGTAGACAATGAAGTATGAGCTCTAAGAACTCTTCCCAAAGGGGCTATTTTAAGCCAGCTGGGAAAAAAAGGAGGCTGCTTTCCTGGCTTAAAGAGGCTTCGGTCAAAAACTAGCACATTGCTTTCTCACTCTGGTCAGGGCAAATGCTTCCACTGTGGAGAAAAGAGTAGTCTCCCAGCCCAATGTGCGTGCTTCAGCGGATAGTGATGAATCTATGGAAAACTGTGCTCAGAAACGCCTGACTCCAGCACTTGCATCTCCCGATGCACATGGAAGGGACTGAGGAGACTGCCAGAGCTACAGCATCCACCCACATTGTGATGGATGGTGTGCTGATGCACTTTGGAAACTGAAGCTATGATGGGGAGCCCCCTCCGGGGTTAAACACAGGCACCTTGAGCATGGACTTGACTCTTCGTGAGACTCTAAGTTTGCTAACCCTGCCAAGTACTGCAGGGAGATCATGGACTACCGTGTCTGGTCATCCATATGTTTTGGAATACTGAAGGAGTCTGGAGGAGCTAAGCATCCTAGACAACCAAGTGTTCAGTCTTTCGGTGACAAAACTTCACTTCTTTCAATGGTCTTTCAATAAAGTCTCTCTCAAAAAGATAAACGTTTTTCTTGGTTTCTTAGATTGTGGATTTAATTTCACTTAAGAACTGTGGACTACAAGTTATGCTATAAGAGGCACTCTAGCCTGAAAGTTCCATGAAAGAGGAATGTGTGCAAAAACTGGTAAACCCCAAATAAGATTGATAATCAAGTTAGTAGCATTGGAAATAAACTGATGCCTTATTTCCCTGCCCTGAATATGGGTCATTATGTTATGTGACATGTAGAATTAGAAAAAGCAAGGAGAGGGATGCCTGGGGATTCTTTCTGCAGGTGTGTGTGTGTGTATGTGTGTGTGTGTGTGTATGTGTGTGTGTGTGTCTTCAAGCGTACTACTCTCTCACTTTCCACCTTTATCCTTTGAGACAGGGTCTCTTGCTGAACCTGGAGCTAGGCTAGCAACCAGCAAGCCATGGTGATCTTTCTGTCTCCACCTCAAAAGCACTAGAATTACAAACCTCTGCAGCTACCTCTGGCTTTTTATGTGGTTCTGGGGCTCCAAATTCCCCAGCCATATAGTTTCTTATGAGCCTAAAAGTATTCAAAGTAAGCAGCTAAGGAGGGTCTAGGGAGATAGCATAGCCAGTAAAGCGTTCAGCCACTCAGCATGAAGATAGGAGTTTGAGCCTCAGAAACTACATTTGAAAAGCCAGGTATGCAGGTGCTCCCTGTGATCCCCAGGGCTTCGGAGTCAACCAACCTGGCTCACTTGGTGAGTCCCAGGCACGTGAGAGAAACTGTCTCAAATAACAAGCTGAAGAACCTAGGCATGGTGGCTCAAGCCTTTAATCCCAGCATTTGGGAGGCAGAGGTAGGCAAAGCCAGGTGAGTTCAAGGCTGACCTAATCTATAAAGTGAGTTCTAGGCCAGCCAGGGCTACATAGTGAGACCCTGTCTCAAAAGAGAAAAGAAAAGAAAGTGGATGACTCAAGCAACACTGGAGGCTGTTCTCTCTTACACACCACAAGAGAGAGAAAGAGAGAGAGAGAGAGAGAGTGTGTGTGTGTGTGAGAGAGAGAGAGAGCGAGCTTTGAGTGTTGACCTTTGTAATATCGGGAATTCCAAATACATCCTGCAGGAGACTACCATTTGAATTAGATCGAGAGAAATGCCCACTCTACCTACTAGCGTATTTATCACCCAGTCCACATTCATGAATTGCCCTATCTCAAATGCCTTTGGGCAACATAGGTTGAAATCCATTCACCTTTCTTCTGAAGTTCTGGTTACCAACCATCACAATTGGGCTCCCTTGGAACGCTGTTGGCATGGTTCCGCCATGGACTTGCTATAGTTCCAGCTGTAGTATTAATTAAACTCAAAAAGAGGACCCCATCTGTGAATAAAGTATTTTTGCTTTAGCCTACACACACTAATTTTAGCCCATTAAAATACTTTTTTTCTTTTGACTTACTTTCTAGCTTTCTACTAAGTCCCAGACACAGGACTTAGATAAGTTCTGAGCAGATGAGGCTATGATGTCAACAAAAAGCAGTAGTAATCTATTGATCATTAGAAGTTTAACCATGCTCAACAACCTACACACAGCATCTCACTCCGATCTCTCTGTGTGGGATAACTATTTAAATCTCTACCTTCTTACCCAATGTCCCAAAGCTAATTATCTATAATACCAGCAGTACCAGGCCTGGGAGACTCCAGAGCCCAAGCTTCTAACTAGCTTCTACTGTACTGTGATAGCTTTTGGTTTATTCCATGTAATCAAAGGGTTTTGAAATCGCTTCAGGCTTTGGGAGGGGAGGCTGGTTCTTTTGATAAAGTAGGTTAAGAGGAGGTAAGAAGAAAAGGAAAGGAGAATCAGAAAGCTATAATTGCAGGAGATCAAAATATCCCACCCTGGGGCAGAGAAGGAGGTACAGGGGAGGGATAACTAACACTAAGGATGATTGGAAAAGCCATATGGAAAGCTACTATTTTATAAGCGTTCTAAGTATATACTTTATGTTTTTATAAGCCAACTAAACACACACTCATTTCAAAGAGTTTAAATGGAGTTATACAGGGATAATGCTTCTCTCAGAATCTATAGAATGCCAAACTAAAAACTGGGATATCTCCTTCAGAGTTGTTAGTTGGGGTGTCTCAGAGACCTTAGAAATGATACAGGATGTTGCCATTTCTCTTGGTTACCCACCAGTACTCATCAGGGCATGGGAAAATCGAACTGGTAGGAATTAGGAAACTTCCTTCCTGATGACAGGATGCCATAGTACTGCACAGCGCTGTGCAGGCTGCTGGGGCAGAAGAAGCATTAACAGTCTTGCCTGGTTATGAGCCCTGTGAACTGTAACAATAACTGGTGTGGAATATGTGCCCATGGGGGCAAAAGTGGAATGAATGTTGTGGGGATAGCCAACCACTTTCTGATTGAATTTAAAGTTTGCTCTATAGGAGGAAATGCATGCCTAATATTGTAAATCTGGCCAACAGCCCATGGTTGGGGCACTTACAGGACCCAGAAGTTAATCTACTACTATTATTTTGCTAAATGGACATAGTACCAAGCTGTACTCTAGATCTGTGTCTCGATACCTATACACTAGTGCAACTATCAGCCCTCATCAGAAAGAAGCGTCTTTGTTCAGTGTGTGTAGGTAATGAGGGAACTCACAACTGACTAGTGCGGAGAGGAAGTGTCTGTGGAGTATTCGTCCACAAATAAGGCATCTGTACATCACCCCATCTCCCCAGGTTCAGGAACCATCATGGTAAGAGAAACAGAGTCCAGGGAGGATCTGGCCAAAACCATGTCTTGTGAACTGGACAGGTCCAATGCTCTCACAAACTCAGAGTAGCCACTGTGGTTTGTTTAAGGACAAGCCAGTCAATCCTCCAGCATGGAGGTGGGAGGAGCTTACAAGTTTTGACCCCTAACAGTTAATCAATTTTCTTTGAGTGTATGGGCCCAGGTAAATCAACCACATGCCAGTGAATGGCTCCATATCCCTGATCTTGGTGAGTTATGGGGGGTGGGGTAGTGACATGAAGTTGGGAGGGGGTAGGGGTTGAAAGTGTACTGTGAGGAATTAGTGGTAGGAATATGGGGGGGGGATATGATTAAAATACATTGTATACACTATGAAATTCTCAAAGAATTGATAAAAATACATTTAAAATGTACCTCAAATATAATTTGATGTTCTCAAGTTGAATATATAGAGAAACTTCAGGGCTCTGCGGGTGTGAGAATGCCTCTGAAAAGCTGTCCTTCTAGAAAGGAAGATAAGTATGCCCATTATTCCTGGGCATAATGGCACAGGCTTTTAATGCCAGCACTTGGGAAATAGAAGACATGGATCTCTATGAGTTCAAAGCCAACCTGGTGTACCTAGAGAGCGCCAGTTCATCCAGGGCTACATACAGAAACCTCTCTCCCACCATCTCCCCCCAAAAATAAAACAAGTAGGAGTTGAGGGGGGAGGAGAAGGGAGGCTTTTCTATCAGACTTCTTTCTATAGGAAAGACACTTTCACAGGACAAAAATGGGGTTTGCCATTTGATCAGGCACAGGTGAGTGAAGGTGACTGTCCTCCAGGGGACTTCATTTGCATGAGATGATCCCTGCTGGTGTGCACACCCTTCCTAACCTTCTCCAGCCTGGGCCACCTACTTTCTGCCAGCCGCCAAGCCCCTCCCCTGCTAAGCTCTTTCTAAGACTATCTCCTGCTATTCGAGGACCTCACTCCACACAAGGCTTCTATGCCAGTGCTGTGAGTAGATTTGTAGGCTTTATTTCTTCTTAAATCCCCATTAATCTGTATATTGTCATTGCATTTCCTAGACTAAAATTAATGACCTTTTCTTGGGGAAAAGAGTAAACTTAGATTTCTTTTTTTTTCCCTGCACAATCAAAACACTCTAGTTCTTGGGGCTGGAGAAATGGCTCAGCAGTTAAGAGCACTGCTTGTTTTTCCAGAGGGCCCGGGTTCAATTCCCAACAACCACATGACAGTTCACGACTGTCTATAACTCTAGTTCCAGTGGATCTGGCACCCTAACATAGACATAGATATAGACAAAACACCGATGCACATAGAATAAAATTTAAAAAAAAAAAAGAATCCAGTTCTTTAAAAACCTCAAGAAAACAACAGCCATGGAAACAGCACTGGTTTGTACTGTTGGATCCTTCATAAATGTCTGTTGAAAGTTCATGCATGACAGAACCAGCCAGGTAACATCTCTAAACACACAGCACCCAATTCGAGAATTCAGATTCTATCGATTCTCTTTTTCGACAATCTCCATGGAATCATGACCAGTTTTACCCTCTGACGGCTTCCTACCTTTGGTAAGATGATCACTGGGTAAATGCCACAGGTATTCACTACTCACATGTGTAAGCCTATGGTCGGAACCATGTGCACAGACCCAGAAGGAAAGGGGGTCATTCCTGCTGCTGAGACACTGTCCCAGTAGCAGGGAATCTAGCCCGAGAGACATGAGAGAATTTGCTGGCTCTAGAAGGGAGCAGAAGCTAGGAGCCAACAAGGTTGTGGACCTAACCCAGCTGGGAAGCCAGAGGAGACTCCGAATGGAAAAGACTGTCCTATCCTGGGCATGTGTGTTGCAATGGGTTGTGGTGTGAGGGATGTTTGTGGCAACTATAAACAGGAACTGTTGTGTCCTTATTAGGAATAATCATTTCTCCAGGCAAAGCAGGGACCCTTGAGGCTTTTAAACACACTCTGCTTGAGAATTCCTTTCTCTGCCGAAGACCTAGCCTGTCTTTTCCAGTCTTCTGAGAAGAACTCATTGAATCTCAGTCCTATAGTTGTTTTTGAGACTGCTGCTTGGCAGGGCCCAAGAGAAGAAAACGATGAAGATTCCATGGATCTGGACCCACCTTGATCCCAGCTGCTCACAAGAGTTATTTATTCCTCAACACAGGGCCTTGTGTCGCTTTCTCCCTCTAGGGTGGCCTTATGAGCTGTCCAACAGGCCTGGCAAACTTTGGGCAAAGGCAGAACACTGGGCAGAAATTCAGTGGGGTGGAATTGGATGCCCAGCAGGAGAACTTAGCATTCAGCAGGGAGCGGGACCATGGAAAGAGCAGAGGAGTGTCTCAAGCCTCCTGCAGGATGGACCTCAGTGCCCATGACCACTTTGATCTGCCTCGCCTATAGAGAGTTGATTAAACATAAACTATGACTCAAATAGAGTGGTTTGAAATTCTTGCTTTGCCTCTTCCTATATTTGTCTTATTAAGTCCTAGGGTAAGACTAGCCAAGTACAGTCATGCTTGTTTAATG
The DNA here is from genome assembly GCA_028555095.1 of Dicrostonyx torquatus. Taxonomy (NCBI): domain Eukaryota; kingdom Metazoa; phylum Chordata; class Mammalia; order Rodentia; family Cricetidae; genus Dicrostonyx; species Dicrostonyx torquatus. Next base: position 7,635,740 of record JAQHUG010000033.1, on the reverse strand, counting down.
ATAGGCACCAATCTTGAGAAATGCATCATTAAGTAATTTCATCACTATGTCAATATCCCAAGGGTGTTCACAGAAGTCTAGATGTTATGGCCTACTACACATCTAGGCTGTGTAGTGGGGGAGATGGGGAGCTGAGAGCTCCAGTCACAGTGGATTTTAGGGAAGGAAGAGGCTCAGGTAGGCTTCACAGTGCTGAGAGGTTGGGAGGGGGGTCACCTGGGCAAGTACAGAAGAGGATCTAGGCAAGGGACCCCCAGATGAAGAAAACAGAAGCTTGGCAGTGGGTACCACTTCACACTTTGTTGTCTTATGATCTTCATAACCACATAGTGGAGCAGGGAGCTAAAGATACCCCAAAGCATCATACTGAGGTTCACAGCAGTAGGGACTGAAGCCTAAGGCCTTCTGTCTCTAGATGTCTTTCCCTTGCCTGGTCCACAGCTCCCATTCCAGGGCCCACTCACACCCTGCAAAGAAGGTCTCACCTCACTCCTGATAGGGTCAGATTCTGTGGCAGTCTGAATGCTATTGGTCCCCATAATCTCACAGAGAGTGGCATTATTAGGAGGTGTGGCTTTGTTGGAGTGGGTATGGCCTTGTTGGAAGAAGTCTGTCACTGTGGAAAAGGACTTTGAGATTTCCTATGCTCAGGATACCACCCAGTGTTTCAGTCAACTTCCTGTTGCCTGAAAGAAGCTCACAGCACCGTCTACCTGCACACCACCATGTTCCCCGTCGAGATGATAATGGACTGAACTTCTGAAACTGTAAGCGAGCCACCCCAATTAAATGTTTTCTTTATAAGATTGCCATGGTCATGGTGTCTCTTTCCAGAACAGTCCTAAGACTGATGACCTTCCGCTATGAGTCCATATTTCTTCATGTAATTTTATGTCTCAATTGTTTATCAAAATACCTCTTACCAGCTGAAGCAAAGGTAACTGTGTCTTATTTATTTCTAGTGCTAGGTACTGTTCTTGAGCCAGAATGGGTTCAGTTAAGTTTATGGGATGAATTCATACATTTCAAAGCAATAGATTGGTCCCAGAGACATATCAAACCAGGTCTCTGAGATGTTTGGGCTTAGAGTTTTCTTAAGTTTGAGGGTTTTTTTTTCCCAGGGAAGGGGGAGTGATTATTTAAAAAATAAATAAAAGTCGGTGTGGAAGAGATTAATGGAAGGGCAGCCAAGAGATGCATAGAGAGAGGTTTGGAGAATGGGTGGGCCCTGCTGAAGTGGGGAGGGGAGAGGGGAGCATGTGGACAGGGAAAGGGGGCAGGGTCCTCGGAGGCCTGCCCTGACCCCTGGGCCGGCTGTAACAGGAACTTCTGTCCTTTGGGTTGAAGAAGGTGACTTGAGAAAAGGGTGTAAGAAGTACAATATATACCTAACATGCATTTGTTTTACTTTTGTCCTTCATTTTAAGCTCCTGGCTCCTGGGTCACTAGACAAGACCCTAGTTGTCCTCTATCGCTACAATGGCACAACCCCCGATTTGAGTAATCTTGAGTCTTGGGTCCCCCAACCCCAACGTGCCCAGCCCAGCCTTGTCCATTCCCCACTTCCCACACATGTCTGTCCCTCCTCCCCATCCCCAGATGAAGGAGGCAGCTTCTTCTTGGTTTCCCAGACTGGGAGAAGCCTGTTTTCAGTTAAAGCTCTGGTCACACACAGATGCCTTTCCCATTACTCTTGTTTTTCTTCTTGAAGTGTAACATTTCCAATTAACTCTCCACAGGGGATCCCCCGCTGCTGAAGGGTGGAGGGGAGCATGTGGACAGGGAAAGGGGGCAGGGTCCTGGGAGACCTGCCCTGGGCAGCTTGCAACTGACCCTTGGGCCGGCTGTAACAGGAGCTTCCTTCCTTTGGGTTGAAGAAGGTGACCCTGTGGCCAGTTTCAGCACATGTCACAGGTCAGGTCTGCCATCTCAGTGACTAAGTCTGTGAAGCAGACTGTCCCCTGATCCAGTTTATTGATCCTTTAGCTCTAACTGCCTCAAGATACTAAACTAACCTCCATCTGCGGTGGGGACAGGCGGGCATAAATGGTAATTTTCCTTATCAGTGGCCTTTGAAGTTTCCTGACTTTGAGGGTTGTCAGGACAGTCAAGGCAGATTCCAGAAGAAAAGGGCTCCTCTTTCTTCATGTGTCCCTTTTATTGTCTGTCCTTTAAAATTCTGCTTCGAGTCCTGTGAACATGGTCTTGCCCTTAGAATCCTACATGAAGAGTTTAAAAGCAAAGACTGTTGGCGTTGGTCGCTCACAGGTTTCCAGTTTGGAGCGCACATTTATCTGCCAACAAATTCCTGCAGGATGGAAAGGAAAATATGCCCAGGATTTTGTCTTCTCACCCATCCAGGGAGCTACCTGTGAGACAGAGACTGCTGAGCAATTAAGGTGCTGAGGGACTGAGCTAACTCAGTCACTAGCGTAGACACACACACACACACACACACACACACACACACACACAGGAACTCTTCAGGCAGGAAATTCAAACTCACTCCTTAAGAAAAGGTATTTTCCTGGGTCCTGAAGGCTGGCCCAAACTTGTCAAAGCAGCAAGTGCCTAAGTTGTGAATGTCAAGTGTTGCTGTGTAAGAGTCCTTGGTGTGATTGTTTTTTTTAAAAACATGAGCTATTATAAAGCAGGCATTGTGCTAGGGAGCACTTGGAGTTTTGCAGAGATTGACTGCCACGAAACAACCCCAGCCAGCCATGCAAGTGGGCTGGGCTCCATCTCTGCCCATTTGGAGCACCACTTCAGAACTCCTTGACCCAAGGTTTCATGACTGAAGAATCATCTGATTGGTTCAGGAAAGGCAAAAGGAATTGAAACCACCTCCCCACGCACACATGCGTGCGCAAACACACACACACACACACACACACACACACAACCCTCTTGCAGCAGGAGGAACAAAACTATGGGAAATGGACTGTGGGGAACAGCAGGGGGTCAAGAGCTCTTTGCTTTGAAGGGAAGAACTGGAGATTCCTGTCAGATTGGAGGTCCAGGGCACTCTGAGAAGCAAAGAACACGGGCTATTTATAATCCTATGCAAAACAGGCTTGATTACACCTTGAAGCTCCAGTGCATCGCCTCCAGGCACCTGGGTGCAATTATCAGGGTCCCCTCCACCTAGAAGAGCATCCAGCTCTCATTTCCAGCCAGGTTCTCCTCCACATGCTCTTCCAACTTTTGGAAACGAACTTCAAGGAGCCAGATGGAAGAGGTGCGCTGGCTGTGGACCCTGGAAATACATCCCTGTTTCCCTGTTCTACCTCTCCCTTAAACTTTCCCATCTGCGACTAGCTGATTCCTCCGCATAGTCCATCTTAGTAACTGGTTTAAATCCTGAGAAAACAGAAAGGTCTGTGGGGTGGTGCTCATGTAATTAGTAATATTTGGTGCACAGCCTTTGCATGAAGAGTGTAAGACTGGTAACTTTGGAAAGGAAAGATCATGGTCCTAATCTTCGGGGACCATACCTGTTACAATAATTTCCCCCCTCTCTCCAACATCCTTGTTGAAATTTCATCCCTAGTGCAACAGTATGGGGGTGAGGGTTGGAGAGACATCATCTGAGATGTTAGTCATCTAACCCTTGTGAATGAATTCAAACTATTTTTAGGCAGGCTTTCAGAGTGGGTTTCACCCTCCCGTTCTTCAAGGCCACACTTGCAATATGAAGACAAGCCCTCCCCAACAGATGACAAACCTAGAAGCTCATTGGCCAGAAGCTCCCAGTCTTCAAATGCTGACAAACACACTATCCAGACTTGACAGCTATAGCTGTTGAGGTTTTAATTAATATTAGGGTCCCTGGTAATGGGTCCCCAAGGTCAAGACCACATGATCAGTTCTCCAATGGCGGCGGCAGGTCCCCAGCTTGCCCTGGAGGCCATGTCGGCGAATGGCAGCGGCGGGAGCATGAGACCAAACGGATATTAAAGTTAAGCATTTATTAAAATGGATTATGGAGGGGAAGAAACAGAAGGGGAGAGAGAGGGAGGGAAAGGAGGAAAAAAGAAGGGGAGGGAGAGAGGGAAGAGGGAGCGGGAGAAGGTCGTCTGCCTCTCCCAAGAGCGGTGAGGTACAGAACAAGAATGAATCTGTGACTGCAGGCTTA
>JAQHUG010000033.1:7604963-7621445 GCA_028555095.1 Dicrostonyx torquatus | reverse complement strand
TGCCAATACCTTAAACAGGTGTAAGAGACACCAGACATTTCCATACCACAAATGCTGGACAGGAACAAACAGACCAGCTATGCCAAGATGTGACCAGCACCCAGCTTTCTCAGGTTCCCCCCAAAGATGATGCCCATAAATAAGAAGGAAGGACTCTTGAGAATCCACTGTACCAATTCCTTTAACCTGGGGTGTCTAACCTCCTGCCTTTTTTAATCATAAAAAAGAGATGGGAATGTAATTATCTGTCCTGTCCCTTAAAGAGATAAGCCATGCTCACTCCCTCCCCCATCCACTGAGGCAGGCAGATCTTACTTCCTGCTTGCAGCCTGAGTCTTTTTCCTTTTCCATCTCCCTCTGAAATAGGCAGCTTTGGTCTCTCCCTTCTCTCTCTGTCTCTCTCTCCTTCTCTCTCTCTCTCTTTCTCTCTGCCTCTCTGCTCTTCTCCCCTTTTCCCTCCATAACCCACTAAATAAATATCCAATCTCACTCTGCATGGTGTGCCTATCCATGTCTCTGTCTCTCGCCCACCACTGCATGTCTCCCTGCCCAGGACCAGCCACCTTCGGAGACCTGTGGCGTTGTCTTGCCGAGTGCCCATCTGTCTGTCTCTCCTCATAGCCTGCTGCAGCCAGTAAGGAATCTGAAGCATTTTACTTTTACAGTTGAGCCATCTCTCCAATCCCCTGATATTTGATAGCATGCATGGAGAAATATTTTGGCTAATTCAAAAATTTGTGATACGAAAACAGTTTTAGTCTGATGTTAACTTAATTAAAGATGCTTACTGTCAACCAGAGTTACCCCAGGGTCATGCAGCTATAGTGAGACTGAGTAGGATAGGGTCTCTGTGGTGCAGTTATCAATTTACTCAGGACACTTTGTCCCTGTCCTCCTTTTGCATTGCTTCCCCAGACACAAGCTGACCCCTAGATAGTCATCTGCACATACAGAACATGGAATGGTGCACCTTGCTCCTGCGCTCATCCCACCATCTCATCTCATCCTCAAGCTGATGGGTGTAGTTTCTAAGACACTAGTTCACTTCAGACACATGAGGAACTACCAGACAGTAGAATAAGACAATCAGACACTTGAAGAGAGTTGTTCAGGGATCCTACCTGTTGAATTATTTCAAAGTAAGCCCAAGTGGAGATGTCAGTGGGAACTGGGGCTCATATCCAGCCCTGGAATTAAAAATAAATACAACACCTCCAAATACAGTTGTAAATGAAGGGTCAGTCCTTACCCTGGCTCACCCGTGAGCCTCCTGTGTCTGAGCTCAGATATTTACCACTTGGAAACATCAATCTCTGTAATTCTTTCATTTTCCTTGAGGACCTGGTATGGATTTTATCAGGATTGGAACCTTCAAATTTAAACTTCAATTGTACCCTTTATTTTTTTCTTTATTTTTTCTTTTTTGTTTTTCTTTTTGGATGAAGGACCCAGACATCGAACTTCTAGTAGACACTTTTCCCTTTTCTTTTCTTCAGGGAGTTGCATCCTGGATTACCTTTGGTTAGTGCTGTCTCTGTCATCTCCTAGACCATAATAAAAACATTTCGTGTATCCCTCTGGGTCACTAAAAGGCATCCCAGTAACACCCTCTGACTTTCTCTTCTACAATCTCAGCCAGCCCAAGAGAAGAACCAGGAACAGAAAATATTATTAGAGTCTGTATCATAATTCCAGAAACGATCCTAATGATTCTAAAACAGAAGATTGATATGTTTATCAAGAAAGATAACACTTATCAACAAAGAGCCCTTTTCAAGCCCTAGGATAAACAGAGGGCGAATCCGGATTGCCCTCTGGCTTGGTGCCTGGACAGGGCGTCTGTCCTCCTCCAGAGAGAATAGCCTGCTGAATTCATCTAGCTTCCAGTCCTTCCCCACTCAGGTCCCAGCTCTCAGTCACAGGCTACTGCTTCCTTCATGTTTCTTTACTTTAAGGGAATACTCAAGAATGATTAGGAATGTTGAAGGAAATAATTCCTCAGAAGAGATTTAAAAGGCTGGACACGCATAATATGGTTAAACAATGACTAACACAGGCCCATTTAGTCCCTTGCCTGTTCTTTTGGGCCATGGCATTGTTTAAACTAGCTTGAGGGCCAAGGGCAAGGGATGGCTCATCCACAAGTGGCCCTCACTGTCAGACATCTCTTCGCCATTTGGGGAAGGCGCATAGACCAAGATCTAGGCATCTGAAGCATGTTTTAGTGATGTGGTCTTGGACAAATCCTTAACCTAACATAACCTTTCAGTTTCATTACCAGTTAAACAAAGATAATATTTCCCACCCCTTAGAACAGCAGTTCTCAACCTGTGGGTCACAACCCCTTTGGGGATCGTGTATAAGATATTTACATTACAATTCATAACAGTAGCAAAATTACAGTATGAAGAAACAGTAAAAACAATTTTATGGTTGGGGGATCACCACAGCACAAGGAACTGTATTAAAGGGTTGCAGGATTAGGATTATGATTGATGAAAACATATGCAATGAATGTTATTACCATTTTTAGAGTTAAACATTATTTCCCTGCCACTATTTTTTCCTGATCTCCTTTTCTGCCCCTATCTTTTCTACATAATAAAAAAGTGTCACAATAGTAAATGTGTGGGTACTTTTAAATGAAGTACCAAAGCAGAGGTAACAAAAACAACTCCACAGTTTACCTTTCCCAGAACTTGTCTCGCTGGATTGAACAATTTTCTAATGTTGTCTTCTTGTTGGCCCATTTTTCTAATCACATGCTTATCTGATTTTTTCCCTTCTTTTAGATAAAATAGACATGACAAAAATAAAAATTCAAAAGTGTAAAAAGAACCATCTGTCGCTGTTGTTCAGGTGTCCTGATGCTGCCCACACTCTGAAGTCTATCCCTACAGGATGCTGGGATTAGAGGACGGGAACTAAGGAAAGCCCATTCTCAGATGCGGAACCTGGAAGAGCAACCTTGCTGCAATGACAGCCCATCTGCTTGGAGACCCATCCTTTACACTGTCTCATCTGGCACTCTGTCACCAGCCTTCTTTCCTGGTTTTAGTAACAGGGCCAGATAGGAATGAATTTTGATGTGCCCTCCACACTACTATTCTATGGAATAGTTTGAGAAGAATTCGTTTCTCCTCTTTCCACTCCTCCCAGCTCTTCCCCTATGCCTGCCTTCTCCCCCAGATCCACTCCTTCTCCATTTCCCTACAGAAAAGAGCAGGTCTCCCAGGGCTATCAACAGAACATGCCATAAAAAAGTTACAATAAGACCAGGCATAAACTCGCATACCAAGGCTGGACGAGGCAACCTAGTAGGAGGAAAAGGGTCTCAAGAGTAGGCAAAAGAGTCACAAACACCACCCACCTCTACTGTTAAGAATCCCAGGTTAGAGAGATGGCTCTGCAGTTAAGAACACTGGATGCTCTTCAAGAGGTCCTGAGTTCAATTCCCAGTAATCACTTGGTGACTCACAACCATCCATAATGACATCTGCAGGCATTCATGTAGGCAGAACATTATATACATAATAAATAAACACATCTTTAAAAAACAAACAAGCAAACAGGATTAAATAAAGTCAACCAAAAGGTAGAGCAAGAGACTAGTTAGCAGGAGTATGAAGGAGTCAGGAGAATGGATAGATGCACAAGAAGGAGAAGGGAGGGACATTGAGTAAAAATGAATAATTAAATAAATAAACAATAGCTGGGCAATGGTGGCACACACCTTTAATCCCAGCACTCAGGAGACAGAGATAGGCAGATCTATGTGGTTCAAGGCTACCCTGGTCTACAGAGTGAGTTCCAGGACAGGCTACAAAATTACAGAGAAACCATGTCTCAAAAAATAGAAATAAAAAGAATCTCACAAAACCATCAAGCTAACAACCATAACATCTATGCAGAAGACCCACGATTGTTGCTTCAGTCTCTATGAGCCCTTATAAGCTCTGCTCAGTTGATTCTCCTGGTGTCACTGACCCCTCTGGCTCCTACAAGCCTTCCTTCCCCTTTTCTTCAGGGTTCCCCAAGCTCTGCTTAATGTTTGTTGTGAGCCTGTGCATCTGCTCCCAACAATTACTGGATGAAGCCTCTCTGATAACTATAGGCTCCCATCTATGAATAAAGCAGAAATCATTAGGAATCACATATTTTTTCTTGCTAGTTGTGTTTGTCTCTGTCCTAGGTCTCTCGGCTACCCAGGCTCTGGTTTCTGGCCCTCGAGGCACTGTGAAGGGTGGGCTCCCTCTCATGGCATGGATTTCAAGTTGGACCAATCATTGATTGGCCACTCCCACAGTTCTGTGCCACCTTTACCCTGGCACATCTTGCAGGCAGGACACGTTGTAGGTGGAAGGTTTTGTAGCTGGATTGGTGTTTCCTAGTCATCTATGCTTGCTTAAAATTTCAGTAAAATTCAGCAACAAAGCCCACCCAGAAAAAGCTTTTCTTTACTGGGAAGTTCTCAAACTATTTTTTTTAGTGTCATTACTCTTACTGGTTTATGCTAGCTTCTATGTCTTCATTGTTCCTTTTTGATAGATAGTAGATGTCCATTTTTTTCCCCCGTTTCTTAGATTTAAGTATGGTGGCATATGCCTCTAACCCCAGCATTTAGAAAGTGGAGGCAGGAGGATCATGACTTCAGTCTGAGCTACACAGTGAAACCTTATTTTAAAATCAAACTAAACAAGCAAACCTGTCGAGGGCTAAGGATCTAATTTAGTACCATAACGTTTGCTTAGTGTGCTCGTGGGTTCCAGCCTCAGCTCTGCAACAGGTTCATTTCTCTGGGTTTCCTAATTTCTTAGTACACAGTTTTTCATGATTGCACATAGCAAGCTTTTGTATTCTATAGTATCAGGTGCAATGCCTTCACTTCCCTTTCTCTTTCTTTCTTTCTTTCTTTCTTTCTTTCTTTCTTTCTTTCTTTCTTTCTTTCTTTCTTTCATGCTTTTTCAAGGCAAGGTTTCTCTGTGTAACCCTGGCTATCCCAGAACCCACTTCGTAGATCAAGCTGGCCTTGAACTCAAAGACACGTGCCTGCTTCTGCCTCCAGAGTATTGGTACTAAAGGCCTGTGCCACTATGCCTGACTGCAGTGTCTCCCTCTGTACTTCTGATCTCATTCATTTTGGTCTCTGTTTTCTTGGTTATTCTAACTAAAACTTGATTAATATCTTTACCTTCTCAGAAACTTTTTGTTCTATTGCTCTTTCATACTTTCTTCTATCATGTTTACTTATGTTTTGATCTTTATGTTTCTCTCCTACTAACTCTAGGTTTCATTTGTTTTTGTTTTTTTTTTTTTCTAAATCTTTGAGATGCATCGCTTGGTCATTTATTTAAAATCTCCTTTCGGGAGTTCAGTTGGTATAGTGCTTGCTAAACATGCATGAAGCCCTGGGGCCCATACCTAGCACCATATAAACTAAACTTTGTAGCACATGCCTATCATCTCCACACTTGGGAGGTAGCAGCAGGAAGACCAGCAGTTCAAAGTCAACCTTGGCTGTATAACAGGCTTGTGTTTAAGGATATCCTGAGCCTGAGATCCGTGAGGTCCTGTTTCAAAACAACAGCCGACTTTTCTTTTTAATGTAGTCCCTTATTACTATAAACCCCTCTCTTGTTCTGGCGTGGCAGTACATATTTGTAATCTCAATATTCTGAAGGCAGAAGCTGGAGGATCACAAATTTCAGGTCAGCCTTGGCTGCACTGTGTGATTCTCTCTCAAAAATCTGACAGAGAACAAGATATACTTCCTGTCTGTTGATGATAGACTAGGAAAGCAGGTTATGTAACTGTCTCCATTCTGTAGGAAAGAGTCTACTATAATCATCTCATTTGTTTTGAGACAGGGTCTCTGTATATAGTCCCTCCTGTCCTGACGCCACTGTGCAGAGCAGGTTAGCCTCAGACTCACAGAGATCCCCCTCTTCTGACTTTTGGATACTGGGATTAAAGGCATGCACCGCCACACCCAATTTAATCTTATGTTTAATTTCAGGACAGCCTGGGCTTGATATTATGACCCTGACTAAGCAACAAGATCAAGAATTTAATTCTTAGTATTTCTTTGCTCAATCCTAAGAGTTTTAGTGTGTTATCTTTCCATTTTGATTTGTGTCTAGAAGTTTTTAAAATTTACTTCTTTTTTTGATGACTCATTTATTCAAAAGTATGTTGTTCAGTGTTCAAATATTTGCATTATTTCTTGTGTTACTAAATTTATTAATGAAATAAAATTTAATCATCAATAAAATGTATTACTTATTAATTAATTATTGACAGCATTCAAATGTTAATAGAGCATTAATAAAAATTATTGTGTTCCTGACTTCCCATTTTATTGCCTTGTAGTCAGAAAAGATGTAGGAAAAGACATCAATCTTTTTCAAAGGTTTATTTTAAGCTATTTTTTTGACGTTTTTTAAATTTTTCTTTTATGTGTTTGAATGTTTTGTTTGCAAAAGCACCACAAGCATGCATTGCCTGTGGAGGACAGAAAAGGTCACCAGCTCCTCTGGAAATGGAGTTACAGAGTTGTGAGAGGCTATATGGGTGCTGGAGACCATACTTGGGTCTCTAGAAGAGCAGCAAGGACTCTTAACCTCTGAGTCACCTCCCCAGCCTTTGTCTGTTACAGCATCTGTCTTGAGCTTTTATCTTGTCAGATATAAATTAACTATTCCTGCTCACTTTGGGCTTTCATTTGGTTGAAATATCATTTTACTTGACACAAACTACAGTTATCTGTGAAGAGAGAACTTTAACTGAATAATTGCCTCCATTAAATTAGCTTCTAGGCAAGTCTGTGAGGGAATTTCCTTGATTAATGGTTGATGCGGGAAGGTCCTTACCACTCTGGGAAGAGCCACCCTGGGCAGGTGGTCCTGGGTTGTATAAGAAAGCAAGCTGGGCAAGCCACGGAGAGCAAGCCAGCAAAGAGTGATCCTCTGTGGTCTCTGCTTCAGTTCCCTTAATGATGGGCTGTAATCTGCATGCTAAAATAAATCTGCTCCTCTCTAGGTTGTTTTGGGTCAGTTTTTAGTGCAACAGAAGCCAAACTAGGACACCAACCAACCCAATGGCTTGAGCCCATCTGTGCTTTTCCTGGTGAGATGAGTCTCTCTCTCTTTTTGGCAGAATGGTCTTCAGTGTTGTTAATGCTGTTTTCCTTTCAGCCAGTTCGTATCTTTTAACTGAAGAACTGATTCCATTCATAGTCACAGATCTTATTAACAGGTAAGGGCTTTTTCCAGTCTTTTCTGTGTGTGTGTGTGGGTGTGGGTGTGGGTGTGGGTGTGTGGGTGTGTGTTATAAGGAGCATTCTTTGTTCTCTTCTTCCTCTTTTGTTTATCTTTGTAGTTTCGCGTATTGATGATGTCCGATTATTTTCCATTTCTCTTTTGCACATCCACTCCTCCACTGCAATCTCTATTTTCATAGGCTTTCATGGTTAGCTTTCTCTCATTTCTGGATGTAACCCCTGTAAGCTTGGTATGTAAGGCTAGTCTCTGGTCATGAATTCCCTTGGTTTCTTGTGTTGGAAGGATTTTCTTTCTCCTTTTTTTCTGAAGCATGGGTTTGATAGGTGCAGCAGTAATTTTGTTTCAGAATTTAACATGTGTCATTCCATTCTTCCCAAGCTATAGAATTTCTGCTAAGAAAGATGTCACTAACTGTGAGGTATCGCATATGAGACCTGGCACTTTTCTCTTGCAGTACACTTTTTAAAAATGTTTTGTTTTGTTTTTTGTTTTGCTTGCCCATATATCGGTGTATTGTGTGCATGCCTGGCGCCTATGGAGGTCAGAAGGCATCAGCTCCGCTGGAATTAGAATTATAGACAGCTGTGTGCAGCCTTGTGAGTGCTGGGAACCACGTCAGGGTCCTCTACAAGAGCTACAAGTGCTCTTAATCACTGAACTATCTCTCCAGCCCCTCTTGCAGGTTTTAAATTGTTACTTTGTTTGATACTTTTGTCAGTCATGGATAGGCGAGGATTTGATGAGCCACTCACTACTCCTGTTGGATTATTGGCTATTGACAGATGCCGTGAGATGGGAAGTCATCATCTTCAGCTGTGTATCCGGTGCTGAGTCCACCAGGCTCCAGGGATAGCTCCACACCCATGGTCAGACAGACCTGGTTAAATGCAGAGGGTCATAAAATAAAGCTAATCGACATGAATGTAAGAGAGAGATTAGTAAGGAAGGGGCAGGTAGGCGGAGATAGGAGGGGGATGGAAGAAAGCGGTGCATGTGGTCAGTATACACTATGTACAATATGTGAAACTGTCAAAGAACCAATTTAATTAACTCTTTTAAGTGGGAGGGAAGAGAGTTTGCCTCGGGCCACAGAAGAGAAACTGAATGTTTGAACATGGTGAGCTTGTTAGACTGTAGGGCCTTGGGGTGTTGGACCGGTGCATTTTGCATTATGAGATGGCTATAGCCCTCGTGGGGCCAAGAACGGGAGGTTGTGATTTGAATGTGCACTGCTTCCCATAGGCGTAACTGTTTGAATATTTTCTTCCAAACTGGTGGAGCTATTTTGGGAGGTTTGGAGGGCCTAGCTGGAGAAAGCAGATCACTAGGGGACAGGCCTTAAGGGATAGAGCCTGCCCTACTTCTAGTCTGAGATTTCAGCTTCTCGGTCAGTGCCACATGTCAAGCTGCATCACATGCTGTTGCCACCAAGGACCCAGGCATGACCAACTGTAGCGCCAACATCAATCCTTCATCTCTTATGTTGTTTCTTTAGGTGTTCTGTCACAGCAGTGAGAAAAGCGATTAGCACACACTGCCCTAATTAGATTTGCCCATCTCCAGAACCAGGCGTCTCTACCACTTTTATGTTCCTTTAAAATACACAACTTCCTCCTAACGATGTGTTCTGGGTGTTGTTAGCTTTATTTACCACAGTGTGGTCTCCCTATAGCTTCTTGGGCTACAACTCATGGCTACGAGCACAATATATATAATGTGACGGAGAGACCCGCTGTCCTTCTTAGCCATGCAGGAGTAGGGACACTCTGGGAGTTTGGAAAGCGTGCTGCCAATAGCAGCAGGGCTTGATTAATACGGTATGGCTATTCTTACACTGGAAACGGTGGTCCCTGTCGAGTGTGGCACTTCCTCAGCTTGCTGACGCTAACTCTGGTGCTAAGAAAGACACTTATCACTAGGAGCCACAGCAGTTGCAAAGGGCCCCAAAGCATTTGTCCTCTGGCTGGTCAGTGGTGCCAATCCGCAAATGGAATAGTAAAGAAGGCACCTGGCACGACATCATCCCCCACTGTGTCACTCACGTCCAGGCCTGATGGCAACACATGGTCAGTCAAGGTCTGGGACCCTGAAGTAGTGGGAACTGTGTAAGTGGAGTGGCAGTGGCAACTCTCCTGTGGTAGCAGACAGGAGAATGGAACCGAGACTGGAGCCAGATGTCGCTCGTGTTCACCTATGGGCAGAGACAGGACTGAAAAACGAGGCATCTGCCTCCTTCACACTCATGTGGGGTCAGGGTGGAAGCTGGAGCCATAGAGTTGTCCCAGGGTGCCTTTGCACGCCCTGGTGAGTGGGCCAGCAGGTAGAATCGTGATTTTTCTCTCCTGCTTTGTCAGTAACAAGTATGTAGAAGGGTAGCTGAAGACCTGTTGCTGACAGAACAAGGAGGGACACCATAGCTAAGGACCACATGTAGCTGGGACAAGTGCCTGGCTAACTGCTTCTTGAAGGTGGTACCTTCTCTCTGCTCTTCTCTGTGTAGTGACATCCATCTCCTACAGTGCGGGTCACTCCATGAAGCCCTCATAATTGATTCTTCTGAAAGTATAGAACAGACTGAAACTCTTCATACTCTCAAGACAGTGCTCCATCGTGTACTTATGTACACCACATGCATGCCTAATGACCACAGAGACCAGAAAAAGACATCAGATTCCCTGGAACTAAGGCACAGGTGGTTGTGAGCCACCATGTGGGTGCTGGGAACTGAACCCAGGTCCTCTGCAAGAGCAGCCAGTGCTCTTGACCTGAGTCACTTCGGTCTTTGATTCTCAACTTTAATTTTAAATTATTATTATTAGATTATTGTTGTTGTTGTTGTTACTATTATTACTATTATGGTTTTTCGAGACAAGGTTTCCTCTGTGTATAGAAACACTCTGTTTCTCTGGTTGTCTTGAAACTCTGTAGACCAGACTGGCTCGAACTCTGCCTCCCAAGTGTTGGAATTAAAGGTGTATGCCACCACTTCCTGGCTCAAAATTTTATTTTTAATTATTCCATTTTTGTTTACCGAGAGGTTTTGTGGTTTTCTATTTCACTTTCTGATGTTCCACGATGTCATAATAGGATCACGGGCCAGCGCCTTATTCCTTCACCACAGTCAGCCCTCAGAACTCCAAACGCTGGACACCCAAACTTGAAGGAGAGTCTCTCAAACATTACTGCGGAGCATTTGTGCTCCCTGAGAGGAGAGACCTACCTTCTCAGGCCATGTTTCCATAACCAAACGCTGAGGCTGGCATACATGTGGCTTTTCCGGCTGTGAAGAAGTAACCTTCTTCTAAGGCTACCTTTCTGACCACTGACCAGTGTTTAGCTCTTGGCACCTGGTAAAAAATTATTTGGTGACTGAATGGATGTTACTGTTACCATGCTTGTGTGGGGGAAGACTTTGAAGTCCTTGGAATGAAACCAGCTAAATCTGATAAACTAATTTATGCTAACATGTGAATGGGAAAGACCTAAGACCCAGGCTCTCAGGACCTGGTAAGCTTTTGAACAAGAAACCCAACCCCTCATAGCTCTAAAGACCCAACAGCCAGCCATTAGCCCAACTGGGGCCCCAGCTACCTGGAGAAAGCAGAGGAGAGGGGGAAAGAAAAGACAGACAAGAGGGCAGAGACAACTCAGGTGGGCTAGAGATGGCAGCTCAAAAAAGCCAAGAAATGACCCTTGGAGGCATGCATGTTGGAGGATGGGTCTGAGGTGAAGTTCAATGGAATCAAATCAGTAGATGTGAATAAATATTGAGAATTCCCTTGATCTCTTTATCTCCTCAAATATAGCAATCTTTATTTATCTGAATAATTATATCAAACTAGTATAATCTTGTGGTATAGTCAACAGGCCTAATTAACTAGGAAGAAGCCAAAAAACATTTCTTGTTCTGAATACATACACTCTTCATGAGTTCAACATAGCTTTGTTAATTGGATGAACTTGGAGGGGAAATAGAAGCTACACACGTGCATATTTATGTGTGCGAGTTTAGCTGCATGTGTGTGCATCCGCATACACTCTGGGTATTGTCTTGCAGGGCACTAAAGGGATCCTTTTGCTTTTAGCTAATCTTTCTTTTAGTGAGCCAGGAGGTTATGAAATCCTCCCAAGGCACATTCCTCCACCAACCGCAAGCATACATGCAGTTTGGCCACTCACACTTTGAACCCAAGGTTTTGCAGGTAAAGAGCCAGGGGAACTGGGCTCTGGGGATGTCTCCTGTGTGCAGGGCCAGTAGAGGAAGGAAACTCTAGTTTTATCAATATTTTCTTCTCTTGGGTTTTCTAGGTTTGGTTCCATTACGGGGCCTGGAGCCAGAAGAGGGATTAGTGAATGTTTCCCTTTAGTGTCCTGTTGGAGGATTCCTGACAGCCTGAGAGCTCCCTGTTATCACCGTCTGCGTGCCTTACTTCATCTGTTCTAGCTCACAGACCCTGCTGGATTAATCCTGCCTGCATTCACCCACAGGATGTGGGCACTGGGGGGAGGAGGCAACGGGGAGCTAGGGAGAGAAGGAAAATAAGGTGAGAAGAGGAAGAAGAAACCCTGAAAGTACTAAACAATATGCCTAGGAAGGAAATTTGCAAGACTGAGGGAAATACAGCCTGAACACAAGAAACAAAGAATAAATCTGCGCTGGAAAGTGAAAGGGGCCCAAGGGATGGACCTAGACTGTGAGGTGCCTTCCATGGCAAAGGAGAGAGACTCTGAGATGCTAACACTGTCAGAGGAGGCTAATATTCTTTTTTATTTGTACAGGTTTATAAGTTTCCATTGGGCACACATTTGTGGAGGACCTCTTATGAACTGGTCCCTTGCTATAAGGCACTGGCAAGTGTCATGGGCCCAGGTCTGTCCTCAGTTTCCTCTAAGACAATCTAGGTCACTGCAGGGATCAACTGCAGACAACAGTTCCTAGGCAGTTACCCTTACAAACCATGTAACCACATGGAATTCAGTGGAAAAACACTGCAGACCCCTCCATCCATGGGAGGCCAGCCTGGTCTATAAAGTGAGTTCCAGGACAGCCAGGGCAAAGAAACCCTGTCCCGGAGGGGCAGGGTGGAGTGGGGTAGTGGGTGGAGTCGGGGTGGGGGTGGGGCAGAGGGACTGAAAAATAAAATGCACAGTGCCATCAAAGAAAAGAGATTCGTTTGGGGTGGTGAGGTCAGCACCCTCCTTTCACACAGGTCCCAGGGGTCTCTATATGATGACATTCTGACTCTGGGCTCCAAAGGCAGGACTGAAGCAGGGGCATCTGCGTTTTGTATAGCACTGCCAATCTATTTCGCTGCAGGTAGCTCGCTGACTGCACTTTTGGAAACACAGGCAGGCCTAGAGATCTGGCGCGGGGAGGAGGGGCGGGGAGGGGGAGGGTCCAGCGGAGGCAGTCTGTGGAAACAGAAATCTGAGTTGGCTCAGAAGACTTTGGAGTCTTTCCAGGCGGGGCCCCTGCAAGGTTTCTAAGCAGGGTCGTGACAAGGCTAGAGATGTGATGGAAAGCAACTGTTCCCACTGAAGCTCAGGTCATTTTCTCTTTGCTTCTGCACCATTAGATATTATTGCTTCAAGGGCCCTGAACAAGTAGCATTCCACGAGAGCCCTCAGGTTCTATAGGATCCAGCGTCCCAGGACCCAGCAGAATATGTGGCTCACAGGCTGTGTCCAGGCTTTTCATTAGGTGAAAAGGCAGTTGCGCATATAAGTGGGTGCTCACACTCGGGTCTGGCCTGGTGTTGTGGAGCGCTCATTCAAGCGGACAATGCTCTCTTCAGTTCTAAGCGCCACCTCTTGAAACAAGTTAAAAAGCAAGCTCCAAGCGAGATGCCCAAATGTTGTGTTTTACACAGACTAATCATCAACGCCCTTCTGTTTTAATGGTACAGGCTGGGCTCACTAAGGACACTGTAGAGAAGAAACACACGGCAGACATCTGACTGCATAGCTAAATGCTAAAAATATGGTTTGGGTGAAAAAAGGAAGGATGGAGAATTGCTTTATTGAAATTGTTTATGGAAATTCCTGCTTTGTGAGTTGTTGTTGTAACAACATGCTATATTTAATTGCACTAGGACAGGGAAATTAAAATTAACACCATCCATAACGTGTTTTACTCTTTAAGGAATACTTTAGGATCAGAAAACACACTGTAGTCTTGGTATCATTTAAAACCACACAGTTCAAATCCTCGTGCCAGACAGCTTCTGGCTCCTCTCTGAAATGGGGACTCAGGAATCTCGGGTGGGAATGTGGCTAGTATGCCAGTGATCACCTGCACAGTCCACAGGATGCTGAAGTGCAACTCCAGAGCTGGCTGTCTTAGCATCTTGTTTATGTCAAATGTGCTTTCCTGAGAAAGAGGTAGGTGTGTCCAGGGGGAGGCCAGGATACCACATCAGAATCCAGCTGGATTGCAGTTAGTGATGGCATATCTGTCTTGTTGGAGAAGTCAGTTCAACACTTTGAACTTAAAAATAGCTCTCAAAAACAGAAACAATGTAATACTTCTCTTGAGAATCCAACATATTAATGTTAATGGATATTCCCACAATATGTTTTCTTCTTCCTCAGACAATTTCAAACTGCCTTTTTTCTTCTTTCTTGCTTCTGTCCCCTCTTTTATCTGTACGGCCATATTTGTTTTTCTCAACTTTGATTTCTCAATGTTAAACATAGAAAATTTGCAAATGCCGTACATGGAGTTCTGACATATTCACCTACTTCTCCTGTTTTCATTATCCTTAGCCATCAAGTCCAACAAGCACCACTAAGAAAATAATTATTAAGGACTAAGGTGGTGGCTCAGTTAGAAATGTGCTTGCTGTGCAAGCCTGAGGAGCTGAGTTCAGAGACCTGACACACCACATGAGAGGCAAGGGTGACAACTGCGACCTTAGCATGGTAAAGTACAGAGACAGAGACAGGTGGACCCTTGAGTTCTCTGGCCAACTGGTCTACCCAGTTGGTGAGCTCTGTGCCCAGTGAGAGATCTAGTCTCCAGAGATAAGATGAACACCTGATGTCAACCTCTGGTCTGCATATACATGCACACACATATGTGCTCTTTCTCATGTAACACATGCACACATATGAACTATAAACACCCACAAATTACCAGCATTACCAGCATTACATTACCATTAAGTATAGTACCAACTTTGAGTTTCACCAACTTCTTAACTAGGTTTTTTTTTTCCACTTTAAGATTGAATACATGGTGCTATATTGCATTCAATCATTACATTTCCTTGCTCTTTTTAGTCTATAACAGGTCCTTTGCTTGACTTGGCACATTTGAATACCACTGGTCAGCCATTCTGTCAGCTCATTCAGTGTTGATTGTGTGTGTTTTCTATTGGGCATCATGACTACCATGGAAATGATGGTCTCAGTATGTCACACTGATGGCACCTAACACCTGTATGTCCTTTTACTAGTGATGTTTTAACACTGGTCACTTAGCTAAGTGAATTTTGTTGGGTTTTAGCACATGAAAGGTAATTAAGGGGGAAAAAAAAGGGTGTAACTTAGCAGACTAGCACTGGACCGGCAGGCATAAGATTCTGGGTTTGTTCCTTAGTGCCATAGATAAAAATAACAAAATCTTAGAATCAGAACACTCTCTTGTGGAGGGGAGCTAGGGAGATGGTTTGGAGGTGAAAAGCACACACTGTTTCTGCAGAGCACTGGAGTTCCACTCCCAGGACCCATAGAGTGTTGGGTAACTCGTAGCCTACTCTACCTTTGGCCTCTTCAGGCACCTGCACTCATGTACACTGCCTCCTACATGCAACTAAAAATAAACCTAAAAATAGAAACCTTTGAGAGATGACGTTTTGAGACTATTTAAATATCTTATATCATGACTGTTCTCAAACAGCCACATGAGTTTTAACATTTGTCATTGGATCTTGATCTAAAATTTCTGGATTTTTCTCCCATTTGTGTGTGTGTGTGTGTGTGTGTGTGTGTGTGTGTGTGTGTGTGTGTTACTTGAGATGAAACCCAAGACCCTGAGATGCTAGGTAAGAACTCTAGCCCTGATCTTGATCTAAAATTTTATTGCTATGATATTCTAATAACTGTTATCTATTTCTCTAACTCCTTCTATGTGGCACCTGGGGTCTGGGGATTAAAAAACACACAGAGACATGGGTCACTCTTGAAACAAGCATGTCCATTTTATTGTGTTCCAGGGCAGATTAATGGTCACACCCTAGCTCTCAGGATTTTTCAGCTGCGAATCCACCAGAAACCACGCCCTTGCCATCAGGAACTCATGAGGGTCTTGTGCTCAGAGCAGCTGCAAGCACAGGAAAACAAGACTTTTTACTCCAGCAGGCAAGGGGTCGCAGAAAATTCAGGGTCTGAGGGTCTGCAGTCCCCAACACTTTTACATTTGTTATTTGGCTTCACCGATTCATGAATTTGATCATTCATTTATATCAGAGGGACGTGTGGGTAGCTATTGTGTTTTAAGAGCTATAACCCCAAGGCATGGTGGTGCACACCTTTAATCCCAGCACTCGGGAGGCAGAAGCAGGTGGATCTCTGTATGTTCCAGGCCAGCATGGTCTATAGAGTTAGTTCCAGGGCAGGTAGGGCTACACAGAGAAACTCTGTCTTGTGGGAGTGGGGGTTTTAACCCAAAACATTTTATTTTACTTTATTTTATTTTTTTGTTCCATCTTCAGTTATAAATTGGCTTCTTTGACTTTTCAACTCTGCAGGTCATTCTTTTTTGAGCACTTCCATTTTGAAAACATAAAATACTCCTAGATCGTTGTGCACCAAACACTTGAGAATCTGTAACTCTTTCTACTGCAATACATATGTGTAGGAATCAAGATATGGATTCAGGGTACTCTCACTGGTACTAGAATGTCATCTCATCCTTTTCCTCTCAAGAGGATTTGTGTGAACATTAGGTGTACCCTAGGTTCACATACACAATCACTGTACGTATACACACATGAACACAAATACATACATGTATTCTCTAGTAACAGAAAGCTGTAACATACAAATCTTTTAGCATTTACTCAGCACCCATTATTTACCAACTACTTTGTATGTATATTTTGTGTCATGAATCCCCAGTGATATCCCATGCTCTAACGCAACATCAGAATTTAACTTCCCTGTCTAACCCTATCGTGCATGTAAACACCCACATGAGAAA
>JAQHUG010000033.1:7521191-7600630 GCA_028555095.1 Dicrostonyx torquatus | reverse complement strand
TGCCAGGACTTAGAGACCTTCAAACCACTGTCTAAAGAGAGACTGGTCAGTTTCGGTTATGCCAAGGAGAGCAAGCAGCAGGGCTGGGAGTCCTTGGGGGGGGGGGGGGGGGGGGGGGGGGGGGGGGGGGGGGGGGGGGGGGTGTGGAAAGTAGGAGAGGGTGGAGTTCTAAGGAGGCGCGTGGTTGGTTTTTCTGTTGCTGTGGCCCAGTGCCCCAATGGCTCCCCTGTGTTTTATGATGGAGAAAGAAATTCATATGCTTGAAGCAAAACAAGCAAACACTACCTGTTTCCAAGTTTGCAACAGTAGCTTTGGCGTTAGATTCTGCACTGCTCAGTCTCGGGAACACTGATTCTCTCCACGGATGCATCCCCTCACTACAAACCCTTAAGGGGTGTGTGAGAAACTTCTTCCCTGGTGAATGGCTGACTGAACAAATTTAACTGAGGTTGTTACCCACTGAGCTTGGTATCAATGCTCCCAAGTCCGTTTCCCTTTGAGTTTTGCTTTCATCTGGAATCTCTCGCCTCTGCCCTCTTTACTGTTGCTGCCACACAATATCAAACAGCTGGAGTCTGGGCAGCTCCAGGATCCAAGTTTCTCAGCCTCATACGTGAGGTTGGGGGCAGGGGAGAACAGATGGAGGCACTTGTGGAAGGTGGGGTTTTCATGTGGACTCAGTGGGGGCTGTGCTCGCTTCAGAGAGTCCGATATCTTGGAAAAGTGGAACTCGGGGTTAACAGACAGATTTTGTTTGTGTGGGGCTTAAGATGTGTGCAAAATCAAGCATGCAGGGAAGGACTGCAGACATGGCTTTCACTAACTATCCTCTTTGCCATTTGTCTAGATCAGACTCAAATTTTCAATAATGTAACAGCTTTTTATTAGGAGGCTACCAAAGGTTTTGATTCAATAAAGTGTTACGATGGGCGTAACATAAGAACTCAATAGTCAGAATTAAGCCTTAGCCATAAATAGCTGGTACAGCTATACCAGATGACCCATTTAGAATTATATCCTGAGAGAAATACTCCATATAGATTATTTCTAACTTTCACAGTTGATGATATGGAGGGTTAAAAGAAGCAATTTGTCTTAGTTCACAAGGCTTAATGAAGATGAAATTCAAATCTCAATTTGAGTCTATGATCCCTGTGTGACTGTATGTCTGTCACCTTTCCCTAGGGTATACTTATCCACAGGCAGCATTAAGGAGATATGGGGACAACAGAACACATGGCTATAGGATCCCTAAGTTGACAGCCTCGGGCTAGAGAAGTCAGCCCTAGTCAGTTCAACTTGTATGAGGAATCAACGGCACTGTGCCAGGCTCACCTGTAATTTTGCCTGAACCATGCAATTTAGGCTCTAATTACATGCTGTCGTGCACAGGTTGCTAATTGTTGCATAGGTCAACCTTACACATTCATTCATCATTCTTTATTTTGTCAGACAACCAGTACATAGCTTGTCCAGCGGCCCCTGTTTTACCCAGTGTGGAGAGGAAGCCAATTCAGAGAGTTGATGAAGGGCCTTGCTAATGAGCAAGTGAATGCCGAATTTTGAATTCTAAATTGGTGGCTCAAGTTACGCATGTATTTTGAAATGTATTAAGGTGGTGCCTGAACAAATCAAAGAAATAAGTAAAAAAGAAATAAAATAATATTCAGCAACCAGACTTTTTAACTAAAGAGTTGAAATAAGGAGTAGTTCATTTCTTTTTTGTTTTGTTTATTTTTCAAGACAGGGTTTCTCCGTTTTAGAGCCTGTCCTGGAACTAGCTCTTGTAGACCAGGCTGGCCTTGAACTCACAGAGATCCATCTGCTTCTTCTTCCCGAGTGCTGGGATTAAATGCGTGTGCCACCACCACCCGGCAAAATCAGGGGTAGTTCATTTCTAACAGCTCCAACCAAGGCGACACATTTCACTCAAATGTTAGCCTTGAGAAGATGAATGTAAACGCCACCAACTTACTACTTATAACTTACTACATAACTTGTTAGAAATGCGTTTCGGTATCTAGTTTCTAATCTTAGATCAAACATCGGAGTCTCTTTTTAGACTCTTTGTTGTTGTTTTTTTTTTCTTTTAGTCTTTATTTATTTTGGTTTTTCAAGACAGGGTTTCTCTGTGTAATAGTCCTGGTTGTCCTAGAACTCACAGATATCCCCAGCCTCTTCCTCGTGAGTGCTGGGATTAAAGATGTGTGCTGCCACCACCACCCATTGTTTCTTTTATTTTTAAATAATTTGTTTTTATTTTAGGTACGTTAGTGTTTTAACTGCACATATATGTAAGTATGTCAGATACCCTGAATTGGAGTTATAGTAAGCTGCCATGTGGGTGCTGGGAATTGAATTCAGGCCCTCTGGAAAAACAGCCAGTGCTCTTAACTGCTAAGCCATCTCTCCAAACCCAACTCTTAGACTCCCATGTTATTTATGCTTAGTAAGTTGCTTTGGTTCTTTGAGTGTACTGTGATGCGTCTCCTTGGAAAACCCATTAAAGATTCTTTAATGGCTTGCCAAACTTCAGGCATTATTAAATGTGCTTTTCTTTTTGGACATGATCTCACTGGGTAGGCCAGTCTGGGGCTAGAACTCTTAATCCCCTGCCTCAGCCTCCAGAGTGCTGAAATTATAGGCATAAGCTACCACACCCAGCTTAAATGTATCAGTCTTTTAAAAATATTTATTGGATTTATTTATTGTCATTTTATGTAAGTGTTTTGCCTGCATGTATGTCTGTGCAGCACCTGTATGCTCAGTGCCCATGGAGGCCAGGTTGTGGGGAGGTATATCAAATCCCCAGGAACTGGAGTTACAGACAGCTA
Source organism: Dicrostonyx torquatus (assembly GCA_028555095.1). Taxonomy (NCBI): domain Eukaryota; kingdom Metazoa; phylum Chordata; class Mammalia; order Rodentia; family Cricetidae; genus Dicrostonyx; species Dicrostonyx torquatus. The sequence continues at coordinate 7,597,796 of JAQHUG010000033.1, read as the reverse complement.
TGAGCTGCCACATGGATAGGTTATGAGCTGTCATGTGGGTACTGAAAATTGAACCTGGGTCCTCTGGAAGAGAAGCCAGTGCTTTTAACCATCTCCCCAGCCCCAAATGTGCTTTTCTTATTCCAAGAGCAGCAGCCTATAACTCGTGAAAGAGAAGTGAGAAAGTACTGTGTTGCACGGTTTGGGATGAGTGCTACACTTTGTTGTTGGCGGTCATAGGCCAATTATATAATTTTCCTTATCTGCAAAGTGGAGATCAGTTCTACCCAAAACGGCTGTCATGGGGATTTTACACAAAATCTTTCCCAGAGATTGGGAGAGGAGAGTGTTCAGGGGTCATTAGCTTATTTCTTAGAAGGCTATTAGAAAGGTCAAACAAGATAAGAACACAACCAGGCTCCACAAAATAGTGAGCAGTCATTGTTCAACTCCCACACTTGAGCGTGGTCTTCACTGGGCGTGCTTGGCAGCTGTTACCCTTATCTGGTGAGTGCAATCTTCCAAAATGGGTAATTCAGTCAAGTCTCCACTTGAGATTTGTGTTTAATGATGTCACTGTTGTTTTTGATTCAAATGACCAGAGAGTTGGAAATGGTATTCCAGTAGGCTTCTGGAGCTCACCGTTAGAATACTGACAGAAGCGACAGTGGCATTTTGAAGGTGATTCCTATCAACTGGTCCAAAATTCTTCTAGAAGTTCACATTCGGAAAATAATCAGAATCATACAGCTTTGTGTAAGTTGCTTAGTCAACTGTAATATAGGAGAGCAAAGTGAGTGAAGCCTCTGAAATGTCTGGAAATAGAACGACTGGACAAATAATCTCTGTGATGCAATTCTGTCTCAACTGTTGAAATCAAACTTTGAAGATAGCTTAAAAACATGGGGGAAATAGTTGTGTTAGACTGGTAAACTTAAAAACCAACAACAAACTCAGCCAGGCAGTGGTGGCACACACCTTTGATCCCAGCACTTGGAAGACAGAGGCAGGATGGTCTCTGTAAGTTCAAGGATAGCCTGGGCTACATCTGGTCTACTTAGTGAGTTTCAGGACAGCCAGGACTGTACAGAGAAACCTTGTCTCCAAAAAACAAACAAACAAAACAACAAGCAACAAGCTCAATTTGGAAGAAATTGGTTTCTACCTGAATTATCAATGAATAAGGAAAAGGGTAATGCAGATTTTGAGTGAATCTCTCTGACTTATATTGTCCTTTAAAGATACTCTGACTTTTGATTCAATAAAAATCATTTACTCAGTGTGAAATACATACTAATGAGAAACAAGACAAAAAGGAAAAAGAAATGGCTAAAACCAAAAACCACACTGCGGTAGGGACAATGTTGTCCTTGGATGATGATAGGCTTACCGCTGTAAAACCCCTGCTGGATTTTTTCGGTAGTCTGAATTTTCTTCAGTACACATATTTTGTACACATATTTTCAAGAAAAATATGAAAACGAAGTGAATAGCTAGCAAATTCCCTGTCACTTTCTGTCTGTACCGTAGCATTTCTCTCAGCACGCTCTCCTACGCGAACTCTGTGACTAAGGAGTCGTTGGTCTATGTGATCTGTGGGAGAGTCTGTAGCCCACCAAAAGGGGAGCAGCCTTGCTCACCGGACTCCTGGCTTCTTCTGCACAGCTTAATGTCAGTGACCAATGTAGACGTGCAGTCCTTGCCTATCCTTCCACTTCCTGGCAGGATAAATTAATAACTTATCGTTAAATAGGACTAAATGCTTCCTTTTTGGTGCCCATAAAGTCCCTCCAAAGCAGGGCACCAGAGGTAAACTGCGGGTAACAGAGTGTATAGCAGTGCGCTTTCTTTGTTCAGCTCACCGTTCCTCTAACACGATGGCTGGTGGGTTAAGGTGAGACTGAGTAGGTTCAGAAACTAACAGTCAAAGCCAGGTGTGGTGTCAAGAGCCTTTGTCATCTTTGTCCTCAGTGCTCGGGAGGCAGAAGCAGACGGATCTCCAAGTTCAAGGCCAACCTGGTCTACAGAGTGAGTTGTGGAGAGCCAGGACTACACAGAAAAACCTTGTTTCAAAACAGCAAAAACAAACAAGAGAAAAGAAAAGAAAATCCGACATCGAGAAGGGGGGTGGGCGAGAGAGACAGAGGCAGAGACTGACAGAGGAAGGGAGGACCAGCAATATGCTCCGGGCAGCGGGGAGTGAGGAGATACAGTATGCTCACTGGAGCTATGAAAATAAACACAATCACATTAATGCAATGATCCAGGAAAACAAGTAAGCACATCTGAGGTGCCTGCAGTGGGCCTGGTGCTGCTGACGAAGCTAAATCCTCTCCATTAAGTTCTGCCTCGATTATAGAGCAGGTCAGTGGGCCTGGTGAGGATCCCTTTCCTGGCTAAACAGTGTTGGCAAGGATGAATGCTTTGTCCAGGAATTCAAAGACTGTGTAGACCTAAAGGCCAAAGTGGAAATAATCGGGAGCCCTAAGAGAAGATTAAGTGGAAGGGGTAAGAGATCTTTTTGAGGTGCTAAGCCATGATGGATCATATATGTAGGGGATGGAAATCTGAGAACTTCAAGAGCCTTTTTCTTCCTGGATCCCACTGTCGCTGATGGGATTGGTACTTCAAAACTATCATTGAAAAGCTGGGGCTGGAGAAATAGCTAAGTGGTTAAGAGCACTGTGTGCTCTTTCAGCGGTTTCGGGTTAATTCCCATCACCCACATGCTAACTTACAACTGTCTAAAACACCAGTTCCAGGAGATCCAAGGCCTTCTTCTGGCCTCCACAGACACCAGACATGTATGTGGTATATGGACGTACATGAAAGCAAAACACCCAAACACATAAGAAAATTAAATTAAAAACTTAAATAAAGCAGACAATCACCCTATTTGGGGCTCTAGGGAAAGGTGGTTTGCACAATAGTAGAAGGCTGGGTGTCAGCTGATGCATTCCTTTCCTTGGGGATTAGGAGTTCTGCTCCCAGGGTGGGTCTCAGGTGATTCTGGCCTCATTGTGCCACAGAAGGACAGCAAGAAGACGGGAGCTCACATCATCACTGAACAGGGGGAGACAAGGGTCTTGGAGGCTGTTCTCCAAGACTGATGAACATTAAAAGAGAAGGAAGTGTGCATGTATGTGTGTGGAGAGATTGCAGGTGGGAGCTTCAAAGAGGGATTTCAGAGCCTTTTCGTTGTCTTATTAAAAAGATTAAATCCATTTGATCCATTTTGCCACAGGGGGTATGCCCAACAATCTAGGCATGTAGAGAAAGCAGGAAGTGCCAGATACATCAATGTTGAAAATGACTTCTCCTTTAAGTGGCAAACACAGGAGGATAGGGTAGGAGAAAACATGGAATCTTTCTCTCCCGCCTCCTGATTCAATTAGAATCATGTGCTGAACATAAACTTTTTTTTTTAAACTGAAGAGAACCAAAACAACAGAAAACAAAATCATGGCCTATAAAATTTAAGTGACTTTTTCTGTCACAGTGGCTGAGTCCCAAAGCCAGTGTTCTGCTCAGGGAAAGCTCCTCTGTCTTCCCTGGCAGACCCACTCCAAGGGCCACGTCCTCTCCACCTTGGAACGTGACTTTGACAAATGGCTTAACTCCTGAAGCATGAGGCAAAAGGAAGTCTTACAGAAAAGGAGTCTTACTTCGGTGTCACCAACTTAACCCAGCATTGGACTTGTGGAATTTGGTTTGTTTGGTTGGTTTTTTTGTTTGTTTTTTAAATGTGGACCCGAAGAACCGGCAGGATCAGATCACCTGAAAATTAGAGTAATTCTTGCCTAGCACAGACCTACTGAATCAGAAATTGGAGGTGGAGCCTAACCATCTGGGTTGTAACAATTTGTCTTAAGAAATTCTGCTACAACGACTTTGAAAACTGCTGTTGTGGATGTTTTCTGTCCAACCAACACAGAGGTAACGAGCTAACGCTGCAATACCACTCCCCAACCCCCTTTCCAAGGATGATGAATGGAGGTCAAGCCAAGGACCTGGCAAACCCTTCCCAGCCAACCCGGAGAGTCTGGGAAGGCTGCCTTATAGCTTTGCGGTAATGAGGTCTCTTATCGTTTCCCTAATTGTCCCGCCCCCGCTTTTTGGAGGGGGGAGGGTTCCCCCGCTTTTATTACTTGTGATTTTTGTTTTATTTACCTGGCAGGATTTTTTTTGCAGAATGAAAAAGACATTGAGAGGTGGGTGTTAGAAAAAGGCAGGAGAAAGATAGACTGGTGGCCATAGGGTTGTGCTGAACAGAGGAAGGGTCCAAGGTGAAGCTAAGCAGGATAGAAGGCGCCCCGCCAGAGGGGGAAAAGCACTTTTCGGTGTGGGCAAGGGAATGAAGTTGGAAGGACCGAGTGAGTCTAACGCGGAGCAAAGAAAGTAGGCGTTAAGGAGGAAATTGTCCTAGAGTTTAGGGGGACTGTGTGTGCATGTGTGCATGTTTTCCCCCAGTTTCCTTTCCAAGACTTTTTCTTTGCTCCCTTTCGCTCCGCCCCCTCCTCCCCGCCCCCTCGGCTCCCCTCCCCTCCCCGAGCGGTAATGGGAGGCTCCTAGGCAGGAGAAGCAAAAGAAGGAATTGTTTGCAAGTTCAGTCATCCAAAAACGCTTCTTCCATATGGAGGGATTGGGTGCGCTGGGCGCGGCGTCTCCTGCCTAGTCCTCCTGCTGCCTCTGCTGCCACCACGGCTCCCGCTTCCTGCAGCGGGAACCCTGAGCTGGGTTTCGCTGGTGTCAGCTCCGGCCGCGCTCACACACTCTCGCACCTCGTACCCGCCGTGGCCACACAAGCCCTTCCTTCTCGGCTTGCAACTTCTGGGTCTCGGGCTCCTTTGTTGCTCCAGCTGCCGCCACTCTCCCGTGGTGTGTGTCCCCGTGTGTCACCGCTCTGTGCGAGTGTGTCGGTGCTGCCCTGGGCCGTGTGGCCCTCTCCGCGCCGCCACGCGGGACCCGGAGCCCCGGCCCCCTCTTCCCAGGCTCCGGCTGCTGGAGAGGTGAGTCATGTCACTGAAGTTTGTTTTCTTTTCATAAAAAGTTGTGTTTATTTGTTGGTTTGGGGATTGGAGGCGTGTGGGAGGCGGCCGCCCGCCCCGTGGTGCCGTCGGCTCCTGCGATCCCTGCTGCCTGGCGCGGGCTCAGAGCGCTGAGCTGCGGCTCCCACTGGGGCTCCGGGTCGGAGCTCCTAGTGTTTGACTGGGACTCGGGCTTGGGCTCAGTTGAGGCTCCGAGTGTTCTGCTGGGGCTCAGATGGGGTTTGGATCTCTGGGCTAGGGCTCGATCACTGAGCTGGGGCTCGGACTGGGGCTCGGAGCGCTGAGCTGGGCTCGGGTTTGAGCTTCGATCGCAGATCTGGGCTCCGTCAGGGGCTCCGAGCGCTCGACTGGCTGCAGCTAGTGTCAGGGCCTGACGCTGCACGAAGTTTCCGGGGCCGCCGCTGCTCCGCTGCCGGGCTCAGGGCCGCCGCGCCTCCAACTCTAGCCCGGTCTGGGTGAATTTGCTCCCGCGGTTTCCGGAAGCTGCTCCGGTGGTAGGAGGGCACGGACATCTTCCCAAACTTACCCCGAAGGCTGACACTGTGCCCCGACTGCCCAGCCAGGCGATGGGAACAAGTCTACACCCAACACCCGTTTGCCTCTTTGGGAGGAGAGTTATCACCATCGTTTTGAAAGGAAAAACTATTTTTAAATAAGGGCTTGAAGGAGTCCAAAAGCTAAACTGCCCCCAAAGAATCCCCTTGACTGGACGGTGGATCGGAGATATTGACTTGGCATCCAGAGGTGTTTGTGGGGCTGAAGGATCAGCAAGAGGTGTGTGTGTGTGTGTGTGTGTGTGTGTGTGTGTGTGTGTGTGTGTGTGTGTGTAGTATTCCACTGGGATTGTGTTCTGGAGATTTTGTTTCTGGCTTTGGAAGCGCCTGTCAGTTTTCTAGGTGGAAAAGAGATGTTGTGGGGGTGGGAGGCAGGCAGACCTGGGGGAGGGGAACTAAAGGAACATTGGAGGTGATTTTGCTGATGTGTGGAGATGACCCAGGCCCAATCCCTTCAAACAAGTGTTGTGCTCCTCTAGAGATGTGGCAGCTACGTCTAAGAATATGCAAACCACGTAGCAGCAATCCCAAACAGGCACTTTCTGGGTGTGGTGAGGTGTTCTGGGCTCCCTAGCCCTTCCCTGCAAGCTTTTTGAACTGTAGTTACCTCTTACTGGATTAAGTGACAAGAATATTCTGTTTCAGGCCGGTGTTGCCAGCACGTTTGTCACCTAGTTCTTTGTTGTGCAGATTTTTGTAAGCATGGACCTTTAATGAATGTAGCTTTAAGAATTCTTGAATATGTAAACACTTCTGAGCTATTCTAGCACTGGGTGCTAATTCTAAGCAAGCACCCCAGAGCTGCGGTGATTTGCTCTTTTTTTCTTTTTTTGCATATCTTTGGTTTGGCCAATAGTATCTCCATTTTCTCAATAATAGTGTGGAAAACGCTTATAAGATCCTGTTGAACCGACATGAGGGGCTCGGATGCCCTTCCATCTGGATGGCCTGTTTCTGGAGCTTTTAAAGTGGCTCTGGGCAAGAGGTTGGGCATTTTGAGGTGTGTAACAGGTTTCCCAGGAGCACTCTGAGGTCTTATAATTGGCCCTTTTTAATGGTCTCATAATTGAGACCCAGGAGGTTCCCATGGTGATCTTGAAGCACTCTCGGTTCAGCGGGACAGAATTTGAGGTGGAAACAGCAGTAGAGTTATGATTTCCTGGCTCGATGAGTTTTTGGAGCAGGTTTATGCAAAGAGAAAAAAAATAAAAGAAGTTATAGTTCTCTCGCTGTGCCTCGTGGCTGATGCTGCCAGCCCGAGTGGAGAATGAGGATCTGTCCCTTCAGGAACTGGTTAGAGGCTGCCCATACCTATGAAATCCAAGGGCTGAGATGTCAGGCACTGCCCTTTGACCCACTTTTATGATATCTCAGAGGTACAGCGCTGCAAGTGACTTTCACTACGGGGGAGGAGGCCAAATCGCGGGCAGCTGGAAGTGGATGTTGGCAGAGTCCAGGATGGGCAAGTTCTTTGACCACATCTGGGGAGGAAGAGTCTAGGGGAATACTTTGAGAGGAACCTGCTTAGCTGCTAGCTGGTTGGCCAATTCAAGATAAAGGATATAATTTATGTCCCTTTCCATCCTCCTAATGGGTCTAGAGATTTTACTGTCTTTGAAGTGTTTTTTCCCCCAGTGGCATGAGATCCCTGTTCTCTTCAGAGGCCTCTCAGTGGTTTCCATGGCCTGACATGAATAGGAGATTATTCATGAAGTAATTCTGTTGACTTCCTCACGGGCTCCTGGGGTTTAAGAAAAGAGGGCAAGAAGTGAGCCCAAGGATCATAGTATTCCAAGGGCCCTGGGGGGTCTGGGTTCAAATTTCACCAGTCACTGATACACTTAATGACTTAGGGTTTTGTCTGTGTCTTTCCAACAACAGCTGAAGACCCAACTGCACTAGGTAATTACTGCCAACTATTTTCTGGTCTCTGAATAAGAAAGAGTTGACCAGGCTTCAAAAGATGTCATTATACATTGGGAGTTTGCTTTCATTCTTCCACACTTCATGCTCCCTTGTCTTTTGGGGAAGAGAATGGAAATGGGGGAGAGAGAAAGGAAGGAGATATGCTTCCATTTTGAAAACTACGGGTCCTTTAGCATAGGGAATTTCTTGTCACTTCTACACTCACCAAATATTGATGGTGCATCAGACACCAGGCTGGGAGCTTCCTTCTTATAGGAGAATCAGTTTTCTTCATCAAAGAGCAGCTCCCGTCAGTTTTTGCTGATTATATAAACATCTACTACTATTCGCCAAAATGTTTTGATAACTACTGTAGTCCCATCCAATAGCCAACTTCTCACTTTTCATATGTGCTTTCTGCGACTGTGAATAAAGTGTGGACAGTTGTCGTCAGACTGACCAAAGACTCACAGAGAGCGCATATATCCTACCACATTGCTCTTGATGGAATAAATTGATTAGTGAATAAATGTTGATGGAATAAGCCAAATCCTAACTGTGCTCTCCCTAGCATGTAACATTTCTAGAACTGCTGAGCTGGAATCAAATATTTGGAGTAGGCGAGCTGGTAGAGCATGCGTGTTTTAAATCTAGAAATCCATGCTTACAGCAATTTTCCTAGCGAAGAATTTTGCCTTTGGGTCCCTCAGGGTTGGTTCCAGTGGGGAGGTAGAATTCGGGGGCGGGGGAGCTCTAAGGATGTCTCATGTGGCTGTGTGTTTCCAGCACCAGTCCTGAAACTCCAGGCACACTGCCTCTAGCTGCTGCCCTCGGTCCCTGCATCCTTCACCTTCCCCTCCTCCTTCTCTCTCGCCCCATCCCCCTTGCTCTTCCTTTGGTTATGCTGCCATCCCTTCTCCATTCCCACTGCCACCATGCTTGATAATTCCCACTGCCCACCTGTCACCACCTCACCATTACCCATCATGTATTCATCACGTGGGACAGTCTCTCACCTGCCACTCAGCCTTTTCTGTGTGCTCCATCCCACTTTGTGGTACTCAAACCTTCTCCTCTGGGTTGACTACACACAGCTGACCATTGATTTCTGATGAGTTTATTCCCTGTCTCCTACTCTGTCATCCCGGGGCAGCATCCTTATTAAGCACGAGGCCTGCTTATCTGTTTTTAAGAAGTACTTTATGAATGTTAATGAAAGTGTGCTGCTGGATGCAAAGATAATGGTTTTGTAAAATATAATCATTGTTCTTTGTTGCTCATCAGTTCGAGCAGGAGGTGGGCAACTGGAAAATTAAAGAGGCCTATGATCTTAGGGAAAAAATGTTGTTCTTCTTTTTTCTTATCCATAAAATGAATTAATAAGGGATTGCTGAGGTTTATAGCACTGCACTTATAAATAGCACAGACTCCAGAACTCTGTTTGTTCCCATTGTTCGCAGGGTGAAACAGCTCTCTTTGTCTTCAGTCTGGAAATAGACTTCGTAGACTCCATGACCCATGAAGTCTTGTCAACATCCGCCTGAGGGTAGCAGGGAGGAAGCAGAAGGCACAGGTGAGGGCTTCTGCTCATTGTCTTCTCTCTCTGGCCTGGCGAGTCAGCTGTTTCTTAGTGTTCTGTTACCACCGACACAGCGGTGATTCTCATCCCTTAGTTCTGGAAGGGTCCAACTTTTAATGGAAGGTAGATTTCGGGCTCTTCCTAGCAGCTTATACACTCTTGTGGGCAAAGCTTGTGGTGGCCATGTGAACCCCCTTTCCCAAGGCAACCCCTGCCAGATATGTTGGAGACAGATCATTAAGCAAGAGATTTGGCGTCTAAGCTGGCTGTGGAAAAGTCCTGCGTAGGTTTGAGTGAGGAATGCAGAGTGTTTATGTCTCTGTTAGTGGTATCACGGTGGATGCCTTGTGGTCTGATGTACCAGGCATTGTTTATCCCACCCAAACCAGAGGGATTCTGCTTCTTACTGTCTTCTAAAATATAGCTGGAGAATAACTTCTCTTTTTCTAATGACGAATTTGGCCTTATCTTCAAAGGAGGCCTTTGATGTTTGGGACAGGATTATTGGGCAGAGAGAAGAAATTATAGCAATAATGCACAGTGAATTCATTCTGGTTGCCAGAGAACATGTTGAGAAAGCAACACAGAGTTCAGGGTAAGCAGTCCTGATGAAAAATAACCCCAAAGAAGCCAAGCGCTGAGAAGTATGGCCAGAGAGCATCGTTCTTCTCAAATCAGTTTGCGCGATGTTAGGCAAGTTGAGGGTGAGGAAGTGTGGCCAGGCCAGCGCCTCCCTCCTTTCATTGGCCTTTTACTGCATACATGCTCTGCCCCCGGCATCATGGCATGAGTTTTGCCAACTTTCTTCAAGGGTCCATTTCGAGTGTTTGCTCGGAGAGTCCATAGTATCCGGCAGTCTATTCCTGGCTGGAAGGGAAATGCAGAGCAAACCCTAATGCTAATGCATCAGCTAAGAGGTACTTCCTGAACCTGGGGAGACAAAAACTCAGACTGAGTGAGTCAAAGCCAAAGATGGGGCCAGCAGTCCAGCAGTTCAGATTGTTCTTTCACGTCTGTCTGCATGAGTTGTTCTCTAGTTTCTCCCTGAAAAGTCATTTTCCCCTCTGTGGGTGATTAAGCACACTGGAGACGTGGGATACCAAAGTATTTCTGTTTGCATTTCTTTAAAAAGCGTTTCTGAATTGAAAACAGGATCTTGAGCCTGGGTCTTGAATATGTTTCTAGGATCAGGGGAAAAGGGATAATTAGATGATTTTGTTTCTCTCTCAACTCCATCAGATTTTCTCTTGAGAATTAGAGAAATGTCCAGTGTGGTGGTGCACACCTTTAATCTCAGCATGGAAGTAGAGACAGGAGGATTGCTGTGAGTTTGAGGCCATGCTGGTCTATATAGAGACACCCTGGAGAGAGAGAGAAACATGTGCTTGAATTTAGCATTTTGCTGCTTGCTGGTTGCAGTTGCTCCCATGCGTATCTCTGGATATATAAACGTCTGCAATGAGTTTACATGACTTTGAAGTCCATCTCAGAGTAGCAGGCAAGGGAGATAGATGTATTTTAAGGGCAACCAAGTCACGGAGCTTTCCAGTTGCCCCCAAACCTTCTGGGCATCTGAGAGGTGGCCATCACACAGGATGGGAGGTGAAGATAGTTGAAGATGGCTGGTCTTTGGGAGCCCCCACCCAGGAAAGACTAGACATAGATTCCTGAAGAAAGCCCCACCACCACTTTCCCTGGCTCTGCTAATAGTTAGTCTAAGCCAAGTGCCTTTACCAGCCCATGCTTACCTAACATTATAATCCCAGCAGGTTTATTAGGTATGGGTCACAGCTAATTGAAGAGGAAAATTGGGGGTTCTGGGTTTATTGGTTTTCCATGAAAGCCAAGGCTGCCCTTAATTATCTCACAAATCACCTCTCCCACGTGATCCTCTTTCTGAAGTGACTGTCATCTTCCAGCAGTTTTCCATAGCTGCGCTCAAGGGAGGCCGATGTGTTAACACGTCAGTTAGCACAGTGCCTCCTTTTGCAAATGCAACCACATAAAGTCCTGGCTGTTCACAGCCATTTACCTCTGTCATTATGAAAGGATGCTTTGTAGCGGGCCAGAATACTTGTATACTTATTTGTTGCCTTACAACTTGAAGTTAGATTCCATTGTATTGCCACATAGGCAGGTCTGCAACCCTTCCTTCAGACCCTGAGACCCCTGGTGGTCTGCCATCTGTAAGACCCAGTTAGCCCAGGTGACAACCCAGTCAGGTGATTTTTCTTCTATAGGCTTCTGTTGCAGACATAGAGGCTGGGACAGCAGCCCAGCTCTCACCCTGCTGGACTGTGGCAACTTGCCAGCTAGTTCCAGTGGGTGGTCTTTGACAATAAAAGAAAGGGCTTGGGGGAGTTTAGCTCTCCTCCCCAAAGGGGAACAACAAGGTGCCTTTCTATAGGTGGGCTTTACATGGGCGGCCAATCCCCTTGTCACAGACACACCACTCGGGTCTTGAATGTGGGAGAAAAGAATCCAGAGGCTTGTCTGAAGGTGGTATTGTATGGCGTTTGTTTGTGTTCCCCCGATTTTACAAACGAAGCCTTGTGCTTAGGTACAAGTGTGTGAGCACACACGAGCAGCAGGTACCCTTCACAAAACAAGGGAAAGATTTCATCCTCACTTCTCAGAGAAGCAAACCCCACAAGGCTTCCTACTCCACCACTCAGGGAGGCAGCCATGGACAATGGGAAGGAGAGTAGCCTGCTTAGTGCCAGGAGGCAGCAGTGACTTGCCTGTGCCTTTGCACAGTGCCTGTGCCTTTTCCAGAGATGTTGTTTACAGAACACCTACTGTGTGCTGGACCTCGAGTCCAGCGCTACCTTATCCATGCAGCCCTCCAGCAGTCCTGTGAAGATAGCCCTCACCACTGCGCTCTGCAGATAAGGGTGCAGAAGCCTAAATAAGTACCGTGACTTGTTTTTGGTCTCTGAGCTGGTAAGTGGCAGAGCCAAAATGTCACTACAGTCCGCTAACGCCAAAACTCTCATTTTCAAACAAGTAAAACAGCAGATACGCTCTTCCCCAAAGCAAAGCCCCTTGACTTAGGAGAACTGTTCTCTTTCCTAACTAACTGCACATAAGGGAAGATCCTTCATGAGACTTGTCCTAAATGTCCTCAGTGTAAAGCTTGAGTCCCAGATGGAGGGTGCATGCATCAGCACTAAGGACCCTGGGCTCTGTGGCACAGCCGATGTTGGATTTTTGTAAGCGATAGTGAGAGTCACAACCACACTACCTTTTGTCTCAGACCATGTTTCTTGAGACTTGCCCCTCCCCGGGGACATGTCTGAATAGCCTGGATCTAGGCTCCACTGTAACTCCAGATGAATCCGTTTGCACCTAGAATCTTTGCAAGTCTAATCAAGCAGGTCCTCCACTCCCTCAGTAGGGTGAGGGGGAGAGCTGTTTTGCCTAGTAGACACTTGGGTCAGGAGAAGTGGCAGCTTGTATAGGAAAATACCCCGGGGAAGGAAGTAGCAGCCTTGACAGACAGGTAACTGATGCTTCCTTGAAGGCAAATATTCAGCAGGCAGCCAGCAGAAAGGATTGGACAGGCAGTTACCTGCAGGAGCGCTAACACCCCACTCCCTTCAGGCTTCGGATTGTGCTACAAGTTTTGGTACAGAGGATGTGTAGTTAGTTGCTCCTTTCCCCCAGTTTTTGGTGGGCGGAGGTGTGAGAGATAGGTGGATGTGTGTATGGGTATTTGTGTGAATGTGGACAGTTGCGTGTCAGTCACGGTGTGAGTGGGAAGGGCAGAGAACAGCTTAGGGTGCTGGCGTTCATCTTCTACTTTTGTAAAACCAGGATATTTTTGTTGTGCTCTGCTATGTGCACCAGGCCATGCTACCACACTGAGCTTTACCTGGGCCGTGTGAGCCCAGTTCAGGTCCTCACCCTGGTGTGGCGAGCAGTTTGTTTAATGAGTTCCCTCCCTGATGCCAGCAGTTGCATATGTTCCCTGTTTTTCTTAAACAAACAAGGGAAGCCTGAAGTCATGACATTCTGGCTGTGGAGAGACGGGGAATGCCTGGGTTTGCACTACAACGGTGTGATGAAGTAATGGCGTGCTTGTTATCACCAGCTGCCTCGTCTCCATCCTTGTGTATGCAGTGACCTGGCACAGGGGACACAGGTTGAAAACGTTCTGCTGGCATCTGAAAAGCCCAAGCTCTCACAGCTGTGCTTGCCAACCCTGAGTTCAAAGATAAGAAATTCCAGGGCATTAGCTAGATGTTGGGCTGGGCTCAAGGGTGTGCTTTCTTTCCTTTGCAAGATCCTGAATAGGAGGCTGGTTGATCAACAGAAACTCTCTTGGGTCCTTCCAGGCCTCTACTCTGTCCCTCCCTTTGGGAAAAGACTGTGAATGGTCTCAGCATCCATAGGAGTTGGATTGGAAAAGAACCCTTGCAACAGAATTCTAGGCAGGATCTTTCTTTGCGAAAGGAAGGGATAGGCAATAGAAGTTCTATGCTGGGGGAAATACTGTGCAGGAGGGTCAGGAACCAAGGTGTGTGTCATCCTAACCCAGGGGAACCTGCCTAGGTTCAGCCTGCCTTTGCCAGTTGCTGGTGTGCAACCCTGTCCAGGGTACCTGAACACTGGAATACTAGGGTTTCTTTCTTCTTTTCTTTTCTTTCTTTCTTTCTTTTTTTTTTTCTGGCAGGGTTTCTCTGTGTAGCCCTGGCTGTTCTGGAACTCACTCTGTAGACCAGGCTGGCCCTGAGCTCGCAGAGATCAGCCTGCCTCTGCCTCCCGAGTGCTGGAATTAAAGGCATGCGCCACTACTGCCCAGTTCAGGATCCCAGTTTCTTAAAGTTGTTAAAAGGAAGACCAGGAGGAGCAAATAAGGCACCTGGAATGCATCTTCTTTGTTCATCAAAGCCCCTGTGTCTAGAATAAGATCTGGTACTCCACCCCACCCCCAACCCTGCTGCATCTGTCATAACAGTTTCTCACAACGAGCCTAGCAGTGGTGGCACATGCTTTTAATCCCAATACTTGGGAGGCAGAAGCAGGTTGATCTCTAAATTCGAGGCCATCCTGGTCTACAGAGTGAGTTCCAGAACAGTCAGGACTACACAGAGAAACCCTTTCTTGGAGAGAGAGAGAGACAGACAGACAGACAGAGGGAGAGAAAGAGAGGGAGAGAGTTTCTAACGATGAAATATAGTCAGCCCTTGGTAGTTACAGTGTCTACAACTATGAATTCAATTAACATCAGATTGAAATTTCTGTACTACAAAACAAACAAAAAACTGGGCAATGGTGGTGCAACGCTTTTAATCCCAGCACTCAGGAGATAGAGGCAGGCGAAGCTCCATGAGTTCGAGGTCAGCCTGGGCTACAAGAGCTAGTTCCAGGACAGCACATGTACTGCTTTTTCTTTTCTTCACAAACCAACCAAATATGCCAACTATTTATAGAGCATTTATAATCTATTGTGATCGAGATGATCTGTATGTATATGGGAGAATTAAATTAGATGCAAACCCTATGCGCACTATTTTATGTAAAGCACTTGAACCTCCACCGATTTGGGCATTCTTAGGAAGATCCTGGAGCCAAGCCCACAGATGTCAAGAGATAATGATACTTATCCATAGACCCACACAGGCAATGCTTTCTGGGGCATGCAGAAGGGAGGAGATGTAGAGTTCTAATGAAGGAGTGAGTGAGTGTGCCTGTCTTAGAAAAGTCTGAAAATGGTGGACAAGACCACAGCGGAGCAGTGTCTTCTCAAGGGGCAGATGTTGGGAACATTCATAGCTGAGCCAGCTGTTCCGTCTGATGTCCCCTCTGCCCTTTCTTCATGCACTTCAGCAGAGTTCATTGAGCATCTCCTTTTTGCACTGTACAGCTTGCCTGGGAGGTGCAGAGAAGCTGTGCACTGTATTTCCTGGGTTTTGACAAATGTAAGATGCCCCATGTCTACCATTACAGAATCACACAGACTCGTGGGTGGCTCCACTGCCTTAAAAGACTTCATTTGCACCTGATCACCTGATCTTCCCTCCCTCCTTTCACCAGCTGCCTGGTGGCACTGACCCTGTCACTGTCCACGGTGTCACCTAGCAGGTGGCCGGGATCATCCAGGCAGGCTTCATTCACTTTCCAGTGTTCTGTTTAAAACACGGCTTTCTCTCTTTGTGCTTCATGTGCATAACCAGCTAGGGAAGGAAGAGGTTGGCAAAGCAGGGGCTTCAAACCCTTTGCTGACTCCTTCCTGACCAGAGCCCTGTGGCTCTGCAGTGGAACCCCCTTAACTCCCTAACATCTTCTTGGCCTTGCCTGACTGTGGTGCTACTGGAGTTTAGCCCAGCCTGCTGCACTATCAGGAGCTGCCTGAGTTTGGGTTCCACATCTGGAGTATCAGCTGGGCAGATCTTCCTGGATCATTGTAAACATATGGACAGGAGGCGTACATGGGGCTGTTTGTTTTACTTTGGAGCTGCGAGCGAGTGGGTGGAAGTGCAAGTGTTCCCCCCTCCCCCAGCAGGTAGCTGTAGCGCCCTCGCACATCAGCATGCAGTGGCAGGCCATAGGACCCCAAGCCTCAGTGGTGTCTGTGCTCAGCCCTGAGAGTGATGGAGTCTTGGGCTTGTTTTGTGGTCATTGTAGAAGAAGCCCAACCAAGGCGCAAAAAGATTCAACGAAACTGAGAAACTTTTTCCACCGAAAGGTACTTGGTTCTTGCCAGCCTTGAAAAGTGGAAATCTCAAGGAGTTCAGGAGCAGAAACCTAGTATTTTTTAAGGTACTCGGCGTTCACTGTAATCACAGAGGCTCGCTAGGGAAGAGGTGTGGGTAGATTTGACACTGGGAGGCATTCCTCCAACTCCAAGCTAGCTCTGAACCACATTCAAAGGAAAGAAGGGCCATGTGAATGGGAGATCATACCGTCATCTGGAGCAGGCTGACAAGGTTAAGAATGAGGCAATATATTCAGTAGACCGAGATCCAAGGCTGGGAAGAAAAATTGGAATTCAGACCCCAGCTTCCATTCCTTTCCATTTCTGTTCTGACTGAACAGGGAACTAAAACAGGGTGATATCTTCTCACAAGGAAAGATGCTAGCCAGATGGGTCAGATTCAGAGCAAAGGAGGAATAAAACTCATAGGGGCCTTGGGATGTCAGCGTTTAGGTGGGAAGTTCCATGCTGATGATCCAGCCTATCCACCCCTCCACGGTCTTCCTCCATCCAGCTCACTCTACAGTCTGTAACCTGACCAGTGGATACTTTCGGATGGCTTTGTTCTGACTCCCATGGAATGCACACTAACGATATGCCTGGCCCAGGTTTGCTCCCAGGACTGTAGGAGCTAATGCAATACAATGTGTGGACAGCACTCCTCAGTCAAGTTGCCCTTGCTATGATTATACCCTTGGAGTGGAGCCCCCTGGTTTGTCTTTGCTCTCTGGAACCTGTAAGGCCAGCACAATGACTACTGACCATGCAGAGGAAATCTTGGCCTTTGCTGCAGTTTACCTGAGCAGGCAGAGGATAGGGGTCCGCTGGCATGGGTGAACGTAGGGTCTGTGTCCTTTACAGATTGCAGTCTTCAATTCCAGGTTACCCTGTCCATACTCTGTATCTTTTCTCCCAAGGGAGAAAACAGAGCGAGAACTGGGCATAGCTTCGATAGGTGTACCAAATGGTAGTACCTACAAGAAGGGACTGTCTTTTTCTGAACCAAAAAAAAAAAAAAAAAAAGGGAATATGTGATCTAACAGAGCATTTGGTTTCTATTCTGATATTGGTGGGTTGGGAGTTTCTCAGAAAATCTGATTATAAATCCCCTATGCTGATCCTTTTAAAAATTGCCTTTAGTGTAAGCCACAGTGAAGCCTTCTGAGACCTCCTGATGGTCCCTCTGTGGTCAGAGGTGCAAGGGGGCAAAGGGTGGGTCTTGCTCCAAGAAGGGCTACTGGTGTAAGGACAGCTCTGGTGTGTGGGTCTTCTCCAATATGTTGTCTCTAGAGCAATTGTAGAACTGGGGCTTAGCTCCCAGTTTACTCCCCTACCCACACCCCTCTCCAGAAAAATCGAGCCTCCAGGGTGGGAGGAACAGGGAGGTTCCTTAATAATTAAGTCCTGTACGCTTTGAAAATCAGGAAGTAAAAAGGACATGCGTGGCCAATTGAAACGGAATCTTAGGCAGGCAGAACTAATCTTTCCCACACTAGAAATTAAGCAAAATGCCAGTGCTAATGTCCCTGGAATGGGCAGGGGGAGGGGGCCAGAGAAACCTTGATCGCTGTATTTCAGCCAAGAAGGAACATGTGTCCCGGGGGCGGGGTCGGACCTGGCTTCCCTGTGTGAAGAATACCACCACTAAAACTCATGGCGTCTGTTGTGGCCTCACTCCATGGGAACTTTGAGGTTTCACACTGAGCTGTGACCACTTATGCTGGTGTCCCAGAAGGCTTCCTACAGCACAGCACATTCCTCTCCAAGCTGTCACCACGGTGGCCAGCAGCGTAGTCGTCTACTTGGCCAGATATTCCCCTTCCCTCAATACGCTTACATCTCAGCTTCCAGAGATTTCCAAATCAAAGCAAGACTTCATTGCACTCTGAACTGTTGCATCCACATCTCTCTTCAGAAGCCCGCTAGACTCCAACTACATCTCTATCAGTTTCTTACGACTGTGACAGAATAACGGAGGGAATCATTTTAAAAGGAGGAAAGATTGGGGGTATTGTTCCTAATGTCCTTCTAGAAGGCCCCATCTTCTAGGGTTTTGTCACCTCCTGATAACTCCACAGACTGCTAATTAAACCATTAACATATGGACCAATTGTCGGGGGGTTAGGATACAAAACTAAACAGTTACTTAGATGGCCACTGTTGTCATTGTCCTCCTCCTTATCATTATATCATTGGTAATTTGAGTCTCGCCTGATTTGCTGACTTTAAATTGTCTACAAGAGCCCATATTTTGGAAAATTTGACGATTTAGAGAGTTTTGTTCATTGACAGTTGAAATTCCATCAAACTAAACTATCAAACAAATGTCATATAATAGAGGAAACAACCAGCAAAATGAAGAGACAGTCTACAGAATGGGAGACGATAATTCCTACTGGCCACAATAGTCAAGACATGGGGTCAGCCTAGGTGCCAGTCAAGACATGGGGTCAGCTTAGATGCCTAGTCAAGACATGGGGTCAGCCTAGGTGCCACTCAAGACATGGGGTCAGCCTAGGTGCCACTCAAGACATGGGGTCAGCCTAGGTGCCACTCAAGACATGGGGTCAGCTTAGATGCCTAGTCAAGACATGGGGTCAGCCTAGGTGCCACTCAAAACATGGGGTCAGCTTAGATGCCTAGTCAAGACATGGGGTCAGCCTAGGTGCCACTCAAGACATGGGGTCAGCCTAGGTGCCAGTCAAGACATGGGGTCAGCCTAGGTGCCAGTCAAGACATGGGGTCAGCCTAGGTGCCAGTCAAGACATGGGGTCAGTCTAGGTGCCAGTCAAGACATGGGGTCAGCCTAGGTGCCAGTCAAGACATGGGGGTCAGCCTAGGTGCCAGTCAAGACATGGGGTCAGCCTAGGTGCCAGTCAAGACATAGGGTCAGCCTAGGTGCCAGTCACAGAAGAACGGATAAAGAAATATGGAGCACATATAGAAGACAGTATTAGCTAACTGTAATGAAGACTAAAGCCCTATCAATTGCAGTAATACCATACAAAGGGTTGGGCTACCTCTTGGCGTGAGACATCCAGAAGATTCCAAGGTATGCACCTTTTCTATCCAGACTAGAGAACCTGCTGAAGCCAGCTTGGCAGAGCTATTTGTCTTACGTGACAGGACTTTGGGTGCATAGGAGTTCCTCAAAGTTGGTGAAGGCTTGAGAGTATCTTGCCATAGTTACCCTATTGTTAATAAACATTTTAAAATCATTGTTTTCTAATCTAAAATCTCAAGCAAACATAAAGGCAGAAAAATAGTATCGCAAACTCTGTACAGTTGTTCTCAACATGGGGGTCCCACGACCCTTTCACAGGGGTCACACAGATATCCTGTGTATCAGATATTTATATTACAGTTCTTAACAGTAGCAAAATTACAATTATGAAGTAGCAACAAAAATAATTTTATGGTTTGGGTTACCACACCATGAAGAACT
Source organism: Dicrostonyx torquatus (assembly GCA_028555095.1). NCBI lineage: Eukaryota > Metazoa > Chordata > Mammalia > Rodentia > Cricetidae > Dicrostonyx > Dicrostonyx torquatus. The sequence continues at coordinate 7,578,586 of JAQHUG010000033.1, read as the reverse complement.
GCATTAAAGGGTCACAGCGTTAGGAAGTTGAGAACCACTGACTTACAGGGACATTGTAAGTTTATTTTTCCTCTACAGGTTTGATACGCATCATCTAGGAAACTAACAAGCAATAGACAGAAACATGAAGAAGAGTAGACTGATTTTATTATGTTCCTGTAAGTACTGGAGATGAGGCTCACTGATGACAAGATGGTTGCTGAACTTAAGTAGAACATAATAAAGGAGAGAGGGCTTTGGATTTTGGAGGAAGGGGATAGCCCAAACTGTGGAAGGTTGGGGGAGGGACTATTTCCTGCAGATAAAGTCCCAGGTCACAGTCATCTGTGCTCATCTGTGCCTGATCAGATGCCAGCCCCTCAGCCAGCCCCCAGCTAGCTCCTCAGTCAGTCCCCCAGCCTACTCCTTACCCAGTCCCTCAGCCAGCTCCCCAGCCAACCCCTCAGTCAGCCCCTCAACTACTCCCTCAGCCAGCCCCCCTAGCTAGTCCCTCAGCCAGCCCCTCAGCTAGCCCCTCAGCCAGCCCCTCAGCTAGTCCCTCAGCCAGCCCCTCAGCCAGCCCCTCAACTAGTCCCTCAGCCAGCCCCTCAGCCAGCCCCCCAAGCTAGTCCCTCAGCCAGCCCCCCAAGCTAGTCCCTCAGCCAGCCCCTCAGCCAGTCCCTCAGCTCCTTCTTGTGGAAAGTGCCTGGTAGTGGTGAGGTACCAGGCAGAAAATGTTTACTGATACAAACAGATGAGCATTTCCTTCTTACAGAAGGGCATCTCTTGGCATGGCTGTGCACGCCTGTAATCCTGGCCCTCTGGCCCTCTAGAGGAGGCTGAGGCAGGATGATCAGCAATTGCAAGCCATCCTAGACTACAGAAGAAAACAAAAGCAAAAGCAAAACAAAAATCAGAACAGCTTTTCGGAGACATTCCTATATCTGTGGAGATCTGCAGTTTCTGTAAACCTAACCTGAAATATGCCAAAGATACCTATTTCGGAGTTGAAATTTTTTTCTCTCCTATTCTTCACAGGGATCCAGCAATTATCAAGATAGAAGTTTTTCTTTTTTTCTTTTTCTTTTTTTGTTTGTTTGTTTTAAACAGGGTTTCTCTATGTAGCCTTGGCTGTCTTGGAACTTGCTCTGTAGACCATTCTGGCCTCCAACTCAGAGATCTGCCTGTCTCTGCCTCCCGTGCGAGTGCTGGGATTAAAGGTGTGCGCCACCACCACTGCCTCTTTTCTTTCCACATATGACCCTACTGTCCTTACCATGCTCTGTGTGAGTGGGACAGAGGTGGATGCTACGTGGCTTCTTATTCCCGAGCAGGCTGTGACGTGTTCTCACCTCTTGGCGTGGCATGGCCCTCAGGCTGGAGTCCCCTGTGGTCTGTGCCCTCAGCCGTGTCCCTTCTCTAGAAGCTAAACTTTGGCTTCAGAGCTTGACTGTCATCTTTTAAGGGCTCAGGGTGTAACTGGTGTTCTGTGTTGAGTGTCTTGTGGGGCAAGTTAATTCCAGGAGACAGTGGGATTCCACTGTGTAGGTGTAAGCAGAGTGAGTCCACAACTCTCCATGTTTTGGCGGAGTAGATAATAGGAATACAGCGGTGGGGGTGGGCCATTACCTGAACTCTAGGTGACCCTGGGCAGGACTGACAGAGCCTCACAGACCCTTGTGGTTTCCGGAGCTGAGCTGTTTTTCTGGTCCCCAGACTCAAGCATCTGGCTTCAGGCCCTGGAAGAGATAGGGGAGGGTCCTAAGAAGGAGGCGCCATCTCTGACCTCTTTTGTGGTATAGCCACAGGCAGTCTGCGAGGTGTCTGCACCAACCACAGGCCATGTGCCATTCCAATACGATTTGATTCATTTTGAATTTGCCAAGAGAGAGCAAGCAAGGAACAGAGTTCTTCCGAGTGTCAGGGACAAGGATCTGCTTCCTGCAGGCAGTAAGGCCTTCACAGTGTGAAGCAGGGCTGAGTTGGACAGTTGAAGTGAATACAGTTGTGTGAGATCACACTTCAAAGTCCTCCCCGCACATCCGACCCTGACATCGACATAGCAGGCAGAGACTCCAGGAAGGGTGTGCTGGCTCCAGGGACAGCCTTCAGGTCCTGACTTTCCGCAGCCGGCCTGCCCCTTCCCTCTCTGCTTGGTGTTTTTCATTTTAAAGACCCAGCCTGATTCTCCCCTCCCATGCAAGCATGATGTGCGCGCGTGTTTAAGTTTTTCTTCTTGGCAGAAGTTAAGACACAAAATGGATTTGGAAGCAGATGAAACCAGTCTGGGTATAAGTTGGGCAGCAGGCAGCTTCATTCCTGGAGTGGGACGGACTCTAATGTGGGGGCGGAAGTTGTCTCCTCCTGTGGGGACCAGGAAGGCCTGGAACTCAAGTGAGGCTGTTAACCTTTTGGGTTGCCAAACAGTGTTCCAGTGGGGCCCAAAGGATATGGAGCCCTCAGACACACTCTCTAGGGATCTGTGAACCCCTGGATTTTTTCTTTTTGCCTTTATTAAGAGAATCTCTGTGGCTTCTTGGGCTTTGAAGTGCAGGCATTCAGATATACAAATGGTTTGAAAACCTCTCTTCACTACTAACATCTTCCTTGGTTCCAAGCCCCCCTGCTCCCAGCAGTAAGCAAACAGCCCTATAGGTTCAGAGACCAGTTTGAGGGTCTCCATCTCGACTCCCGATATAGGTGATTTTTACAGCAGGGCCTTCTTCTTGGATATTTATTTCTATGTGATGAAGAGTAAAGTGTCTTGCAGCAATTGCCAAGTGCAGTACAGGTTTGAGGACCTGAGTTCGATGTCCAGAATTCAAGTGAAAATGTCAGGCCGCTGGTGGTGTGGATGCTTGTAACTCTAGCCCCTGAGAAGCAGAGGCAGGAGGATTCCTGGGCCTCGCCAGCTATTCTTTTGAGGCTAATTGGTGAGCTCTGGGCCATTGAAAGACCCTATCATAGGAGGAGATGGTATTTTAAGGACGGCATGAGGTTGTCTTCTGGTTTCCATTTGGACATACATACTCAAACACACGCACTCACTCATAAAGAAATTCAGCTGGGGCCTGGAAAGTCAGGTGACTCCTCAGTTAAGAGCACTTCCTGCTCTTCCACAGAACCCGAGTTCCATTTTCAACCCACCTCCTGTAATTCCTGCTCCAGGGGATCCAGCACCTTCTGGTCTCTGCCGGCACCCACATATATGTGTACAGACACACATACACATAATGAAATAATAAATCAGCTTATAAGATGAGAAAATTGATTTTAGTTTTAAAATTGTAAACATCTCCTTAAAACATTACAGCAACATCTTTGTGCAAAACCGTTATTCTGGACATTTTGCCTCACGCCAGAGCTTTTCTTGAAGCTCATTCTTTCCAAAATGACATGGAGATCCGTGCTAGAGACCTCTACACGGGGTCCTCAAAGCTGGCTGGATGAGGCAATCAATGGGCAGAGTTGAAAAGCCGGATGCCGATGCCCATCCTCAGTGATATTGCTGTGGCTGTCTGCCCTCTGCCAGAGTGAACTCCAGTCTGTACCGTGGGGCTGGGAACACTCCTCCTGGACTTCTAGAGGTGACACAAGGTCACACGTGTTTTTGAGATGGTTGCCTTGTTTATTGACTTGAAAAACAGTTAAATAATTGTCTTGGTTATATGTTGATTAGTAATTTCTTTTTATCCTAAACGTGTGCTTTAATCATAAACTGCTTATCATGAAAACCCAGTTAATTACATCCACTAAATCTCAAAGGCATTCATATTATAAATCAGTAAGACATCAGTGATTTGCCACAAAAGTCAGTCATTTGTTTTTTTGTTGGTTTTATTTTTGGAAACAGGGTTTCTCATAGCCCAGACAGGCTTCGGGTTCACCGTGTAGGTGAGAATGACCTTGGTCTTATAACCTGCCTGCCTCCCGTCAGTTTATTAAATTACTCTGTGTATTTTATATCCCTAACATGCTTTTCCAAATAGTATCTTTTAACAATCAGTAATCTAAATATAAGTTATACTTTCCATTGTGTACAAAATGTGAATGCATACAGTGATGTAAGCATCTCAGCTACATTGCATAACCAATTATTGCTGTTGGGAAATTATATGTGACAGTTCTAAGGGGCATTGTAAACACCTTTGTATAATTATGCAAATAAGCGAGCTAAAGGTGATATGGGTTCAGTTTTAGATTGTATGCCACAAAAGGCAATTTTTGAAGCATTGCTGTTATTTAAAACACCAGGTATTAAATTGCAGGGTTTTATCTGGGGGTGCACTGGTTAAGCTATACCCCACTGCATTCTTGAATGCAGATAGTATGGTGGATCAAACCCAGGGCTTTGTGCAGGCCAGCCACACTTTAACCACGGAGCCACATCTCAGCCCCAAACTCAATCTCTAAATGTTAGTTTGCTCAACGTGACAGTTTCAGCCAAGTTTATATGCTCTAATTTATACAACTTACTAAGGAAAATAAGGGTTGTTAGGAAAAAGATCTCTAAAGATGACTGCCGAAGCTAAGGAGCCTGTTTTCCCTCTTTGCAAAACCTATGTCCATGCATCGGGGAAGCATCAGAGCCCTGGAACCAGGGAAGATGATGCTTATGAGTAGTTGGTAAGGACCCGAGGTTGGAAACCCAGCACTGCAAACCGTGATGTGGCAGTGAGACAGACAACATTTGGCGGTCCGAGGGATAACTGGGAAATGAGCCAGCAGGTCTGTGGGAAAAGGAAAGACTGGCGATGGCACAGTGGTACTTTGGGACAGGCTTTTCCCAGATTTGTGTTTTTAATGATGAAGGTGATAATACAAACCTGCTTGGACTATTTCTGATGTTTCAAGTGAAAAGTACAGTCTCCTAGTTTGCAGACCTAATCAATGTTAAAATTGTCTCTTGACACTTTCCTTTGACATCCCAAACAACTACATTCCAGACTTTCATATATTTTGTTTTGTTTTCAAAATGGGATCTCCAAGAACGTCTCAGGTTAGGTCAGCAGGTCGAAAAATGTGTTTGGCAAAAATCCTCATCACTAGTAGTACTCTAAGGAAAAAATGGTACTCCAAATAATTCCCGGGCTAAGGGTCATGTAAGTCCATGCTTGTGGTTACAGACTCGGTGCCTACTCTACGTTGGTAATTCATGCTGCATAACAGCAAATTAAAGGTTCTGAAAGGCCCGCAGTAAAGAAATCTGACTGGATTTCCATGCATAGCCTTTCCCTAAATTATTTTTGTTACGAGTCTGTAACGTCGTTTAACATTTGTTAGAGTTTCAGATTGTCTTAGGCAGTACTCCGGCCCACATGTCCGTGACCTGTGGTACAGGGAAGAAAACAGCTCATCTGTTCGTGTCATCAGCAAATAGCCACTGTGCTCCTGTCACAAGCCACACGCTGCCATTGCTGCTCGGTGTCTCACAATGGGCAAGATGGCAGGGCATTGGCCTCCAAGATGTCCCACTCACAATGGCTGGCTGTTCTGCCCTGTACCTGGGAATGGCAGACCCTCTGCAGGGAATCCTAGGAGCTGGAGACTAGAATGAACCGGCCCTTTGCTCTTCCCATCAACACCTTGCTGCAGTTCCCCGGCACTCTCCTGCATAAACAGTGGCCCCTGGTCCAGCTGCGAGACTCCATGTGTTTGTTTTCTCTACATGTGCCAGCCTCGCACTAAGGTCTCAGCGCTTCGCAAGTTGTGGAGAGCTGGCAGGGGTGAGTGGGGGCTTCCAGCCGAAGGCAGGGACTGACTTACTGGCAGATGGCTGCAGCCTGCTTCACATTTCCACACTGGTATTTATTTAAATTGTAGTCAGTTTAAAAGAGCTTGGTAATTGAGAAAGGAAAGATGAGAGGTGGGACAAGGAACTCTGTGTGTATGCTTTGGGGGGTGGGGGTCAGGGAGGTGGTGAGGAAAGTGGGTTTGAGTAAGGTCAAATGGGAGAGTAAACTGTCATGAATCTAAAGCATGGCTGCCAGCCAGAGCTGCAGCTTCTCTCTCTCTCTCTCTCTCTCTCTCTCTCTCTCTCTCTCTCTGTGTGTGTCTGTCTGTCTGTCTGTGTGTGTCTGTCTGTCTCTAGCCAGAACTGCAGCTCACTGTGTGTGTCTGTGTGTTTGTCTGTCTCTAGACAGAGCTGCAGCTCACTGTGTATGTGTGTCTGCCTGTGTCTGTCTATGTCTGTCTGTCTCTAGCCAGAGCTGCAGCTCCACTGTGTGTGTGTCTGTGTCTGTGTGTCTGTGTGTCTGTCTATCTTTAGGGCAGAGGGTGTACACAAATAGAATATTGGGGGTAGGTAGGTGTTAATGATACTAATGAAAATAATCAACTTGCAAAATTCACAGTCTGTTAGTGAATCCCAACTTTGTACTTCCTTTGTTTTATTTTAGAAGCTTTACTAATACAATCTGTATTTCCTTCACTATCTCAGGATGCGATAGATTTTATGGTTCTATACCAAACCAGTTCCTTTACCAGTTTAGCACCTCTATCTCTCTGTCAGTGCTGTAAAGTTCAAGACCAATGGCCTTCCGCAGCTCGGCCATTTCATCCTCAGGCTTAGCTCTTGAATCCTTCAGATGGCCTTCAAGCATGCAGAGACGTGTGAGCAGCGGGGTGAGGGGGTGGGGGCTGGTTTTGCCTGGCATTTGTCTGAACCAGCCCCAGAACCAGACAGGACTGATTTTCCTTCAGTCTGGGTCACAGAACCTGGGAGCTTTTTGAGCCGTGCGAGCCTGGTTTCTGTGTGAGGAAAGGACATAGGAAGTGACGGCAAGTGACTGTGGGTGATTCCTAACCAACAATATGTCCCACATCTTTTCAGTCTCCCAAAGTCCTCCACATGTTCTCTCCAGTCATAACCTTCCATCTTTAGTCATTATTGGCTGGCTCAGCAGGTGTTTTCTAAATACCTGGAAAGGAATTATGGCTACACATGCCAGTGTGAATAACAGCATCACCACTGTTGAGCTTTTGGTCTAGCAGGCAGGAGAACATAAAGAATTAATTGTGTGAAGGGTTCCACAGGAATGAAGAACCGGGCGCCTAACTGCTGGCAGGGAATACCTGACATGTCTATCTAATGAAAACAAGCTTCCCCAAGCATCTACTGCCCTCTTGTTTTCCTCCTTCACTTTGTCTCTCAGGTGCCCCCTCCAGCCGCCCCAAGCTTGCAGGGAAGAGTGGGAAGGCCTGGGGACTGCTGGACTTCATCCCTGGGAAAGGGCCACAGCGAACTGGAGCTCAGGAACCAAATCCCTGGGGAAGAGGGCAGGCAGTAGGGCTTCTTTTCCTTGTCCTGTCTTCAGCTCTGTGTTTGCAGCAGAAGCCTTCTCTTTGGCGTTCAACAGATCTGAACTTCCTAAACCATGGGAGAACCTGGGATATGAGGCTCGCACAGCTTAGCAGACACTGGCTGAGCACCTGCTTACTAGGTGTCAAAAAGGAAAGTCAGTTGTGTATGTGATAAAGATGAGACTCAGGAGACCTTGCCACCCTGACTTCTCTTCGGTCCTAGTCTCAGTCCTGGGACTCTCAAACTCTGACTCCTGGCACTGGGTAAGGGATGACTATGGGTGATAGCAGGAAGGTTTCTTTTGTGATTCATGACAAGGGCTGTCTTTGAGAGCTGACTTTCCACGCTCTGTGGCACATGAGTGTGTGCCCAAAACACGTGTGCACATGTGCGCAGACAGGAACATGTGTTCATATTTCTTCCACCGTTCTTCTGATGCCTTTGCAACTGTTGCTGGTCCCTGCATTTAGTGATTAGTGCACAAGATAATCCAGTTTCTCTTGTGACCCATCTTCCTCGAGGCCATCCACGCTGCATTTTAATTTGGGCATAACCAAAATATACTAGAAGAGAGGCTTGCCTTGTTTTTCTCTGTGTCCCCCTTAGGCCTCCATACAGTGCATGCAGCTTCCTGCAGGTTGGCTGGACTGTGTTCAATCCTGCCCAGTGCCCACCCCAGGGCTTTACTGTTCCCAGCAGGAGTGATGCGTGGTTACCAGCAGTCACCTCTTCTCAGGGTGAGCATTAAACAGGATGCGCTTGCTTTTCTTACTCCACTTAGGAACCAAGTCCCTTGCCTTTCTGCATGGTTTGGAGGAAGCGCCTTCCTTGAGGTCCTGCATATGGCTGAGTGATAGCATGCTCCTAGGAGAATTTCCTGGGATAATCACACCCCGTTCTCAGGGTCTCCTTGTCTTCCTTGGGCGGCAGCAGGGGGAAACTGTGTGTTGGGCTTGCTCTGAGCCTGTGTGTAACAGTAGGGTTTGTACTTGCACACGGGTTCCTTGCCCTGAGAGATAGGGTTTTAAGCTTTCAAGGTCTGCTTTTAAGTGCAGCTCCTGGAAGGGTTGGTTGGTGCCTTTTACCTTCTTTAAAAAAACTATCTATCTAGGCTATAAAAATAATAGTTTTTCCTTTGTTGTTTTGTCTACTTTTAGCATCTGGAAATTTTGAGGGGCATGTACCTGTTTTCTCTCCAGGGACTATAGTGTTTGAATTGACCGAGTGCTGTGTTAGGGATAGTCCTGATTTCCTCCAGTCTTTAGAAACATGGATGGGAAAAATCAGGTGTTTATCTTTGTACCAGTGCACTTTCCCTGTGGCTGTGCGCATTTGCTGAGGTCAGAAGCAAGTTCCTTTCTGGAACTGGGAATGGACACTGCAGAGAAACTCCAGTCATGTTTTCCTCTCTGTAAACACCTCACTTTCTGGTGCCAAGTGGCCTTCTGTTGGGTGGGGATATCTTCTCCGTTCTCTCTGAACAAGTAGAGACACTCTGTGGAGAAATTATGGTCATTAATGTCATTATCATCATCAAGAGTGTACAGAAAGGGGAAGTGTGCAGGAGGGGGAAGGTTGCTAGCTTCTGTTAGAGTAAACGTTGACGAGGTCTGGCTGGAGAATGAGCATTAGAAACTAATGAGAGCATGTCCAGAGATTCCTTCCCTCTACACATACACACACATGCATGCACACACACATGCACCCACCTACCCACACACGCACACACGCACCCACCCGTGCACTCATGGACATATCCCCCACGAGACAAAATAGGGCTTCTGGGAGGTTCTGTATATTATGTAGAATGCATCGCTGTTCCCATTCATTCCTTGACCTACAGACACATGTGTGAAGAACAACAATGACATCCACGGCATGGCTGTGTACAGCCCACAAGCCCAAAGCAAAAGCCGCACTGTGAAAAATGCAACATGTCCTTGGTCTGAAATGACGTTAGTTGAAAAGCCCAGCAGGTGGCAATGCCACCGCATGAAATCAGATCTCCGATGACCGGTTCCTGCAGAAAGTTCATGACCCCCTCTCTCCATACCGACTGTGTGACTGCTGTGTCAGGCTGCATTTTGCACATTATCTTATTAATGGTTTTTAGTAGCTCGTCAAAGTCCTCGCTCTCATTTTCACAGAGAGTAATCCAAGGCTAAAAGGGATGAGAAATAACCTCAGGTTATCTTATAGGACACTTCGGGGTAGAAACAGAAATGCCCATACCTGACCCTCGGGTGGGACATTCTTTAGTGTTGACCCTGAGTTCCAACACTGTCACAAACAGAGAAGCTTTGGTCTACAGTTCACATTTAAGATGAGCTCCAAGTCCTTATGCCATAAACTGTAAGGGTAAGGCATCTACTTGGGGACAGGAACATTCCTGGGTGGGGAAGATGAAAGTGATCGTGGTTAGACAGCACCCAGTGCTGGGCTAAGTACATCCTAAGAGCTCGATGTATTTAGCTGACTTTCCCACGTCTCAGTTCTCATCTTCCCCTCCCTGTGCTCTTTTCTTGAACTCCTCAGGCCTGGACCTGTTTTTCTCTTTCTGACTCAACAGCTTTTTATTCCTCCCTCTCTGCAAATCTCCTTTAGCCTGAAGCGGAGGGCGCCCTTCAGCAGCTCCGGCAGCCTCCATCCTAGATCAGATTATGGCCAGTCCTGCAGCAAGCCGGGAGCTTCCAAGGAGGAGAGATGCAAAGGGTGGTAAAAAGAAGCTCCTTGAAGGCTACAAGCCACGGGAGAATCTGCTTGGTTGCAGCCTCGTCCTTAAGGGGCATACAGCTTCCATAGCACTAACCTGTGGCTATACTGCTTGGGACCTTTTGATATTTCTTCTTAAGAAAACTCCCAAGTCCCCAAATCCCTTTCCATAGTCCTCCTCCACCTCAATCTTCTAACTGGATCAAACCATTCCATTCAGCAAACAATGAGTATGACCAGGGGAAGTGCCAAGGAACACTAAGATGCGCTTGACACATCCCAGCCTTGGGGAGTTTATAGTCAATATCAAGGACTAGAGACACACTCATCAAAACCTATAAATCGCCATGGAGTGGAACAGGTGCACAAAGCTCTTCAGAAGATAGACCAAGGGACCGTTGTAGGAGGCTCCGTGAAGGAGAAATAAGAGGCGCTTGCGGGAGAGTGGTTCCTCAGGGATGGTTCACGAAGGATCAGAAGGCGAAAATGCAATTTGCTGAGATTAGAGGAAGTGGGAGGAAGTCACGGGAGAGGTTGACTTCAGGCCAAGCATAAAGAACCTGGAAGGCTGTATGCAGCCTTTGAACCTTGCTTAATCGTTCCAAGTTGGGGAGCTATCAAAGTGGTATGTTTGCCCGTTTCCTTTTTTCTTTATTTTTTTCATCTTTTTGAAACTGAACTCAAAGGGTTAAAACATCACTCATAATTCTTCCTCTTCAAGTGACCTGGTTTTCGAGCCTTCCATGGCCTCGCACAGATGCTCACTCTCCTCTCCCAAAATGGGATCGGCATCATTTTCTCCTCTCAGAAACAATTATCTTCCTGTGGCTACTTGATCTTTGTAATTATGATATTAATTGCTAAATCCACGCCAAAATCATCTGAATTATTATGCCTGAACGTCTTCCATGAAGCTTCAGAAGAATGAAAAAAAACCAAGGGTTCAAACCCTGGCCCTGAGGTTTATCTTGTGTGTGATCACAGGTGAGCTATTTAATCACCAGCAATAAATCCACAGCAGACTGATGACATGCCGACCTCACAAGACATTGTGGAGTGTCAAAGGAAGCTTGCGCTCAGGGCCACAGACACTTGAACACTAGCTTCCTGTTACTGTAATCTTGTTTTGTTCTGTTTTGAGGCAGGGTCTCACTATGTAGCTGACTGTCCTAGAACTCACTCTGTAGACTAGGCTTGCCTCAAACTCCCAGGGATCCTCCTGCCTCTGCCTCTGCCTCCCAAGTGCTGGCATTAGAGGAACGTGCCACTGTGTTCAGACATTCCCATAATTTGTACCTGTTTGGGTGATCTTGGTGTTCTAGAAGGAAAGTAGGAGAAGGCAATGCAAAGAGTGGTGGTCACACAGCTTCTAGTCTCAGCACTCAGGAGGCTGAGGCAGGAGAACCACTTGGTTAAAACCAACCTTGGCTATATAGTGAAACGCTAGCTAGAGAAAGATGAGGGGAGAGAATCTTGTCAGTGCAAATGAGCATCATTTGCTGAAATTCAGATACATGGTTAAGCAACATTAATAAGTGGGACTTCTGACCTTTCCACACTTAGAACTTTTCAAGAGAATCATGAAGAGCCTGGAATTGGTCACAGGCCTAGCACCCTGGAGAAGTGGTGCCTTTGATTTAATGAGTATATCTAGTTGGGATTGAGATGGCCAGGAAGTAGGGGAAGAGAATGATGGATTGATTACATAGGCATTGGTGTCAAAATAAATAAATATTAAATACTACCCACTCACCCCCCCCCACCCCATCCTTCATGTGTGCAGTCTCAGGCTCATGCAGCATGTCAGGCTCATGCAGTGTGTACTGCTCCGATGTGTCCATGCTGTGCCTCTCAACTGCCCTCCCCTCCACCATCCTCTTCCTCACTCCCAACCTCCCTAGGTCCAGTCTTTCCAGCATTTCAGTATTCTCCTGATTAGAGCTCTCTGAGGACCAGCCCCTTTTGAAAGGAAGAAAAGAAGAAGAAGAAGAGAAGAAAACCAGAAAGAAAGTGAGAAACAGGAGAATGAGACCAGGGAAGGGGCAGTGGTGCCTTGAGCTACCTCACTGCATCACAATGAATATGGACTCTATTAAGCTCCGTTCTGCCTGTTAGTGTCTCCCGGGGCAACACAGCCCCCATATGGCAAGCATGCAGCAGATTAGGGTAGGCCCCCAGGCCGCATGGAAGGCCAGGGGCTTGACTGGCAGTTGAATCCCCTCCCTCCTCCCCCCTTCTCCTCACACTTGACACTGCCTGTGTTTATCTAAAGCAAGGAGTGGGGAGCACTGGAAGGTTTTTTTGTCCCAGTTCTAGAGAAGGGGAGGAGGCTGGAGCCCTGTGGGGAGAGGGGAGAGAGGCAGGAGGGTGGAGGTAGGGCAGTAAAGAGTGAGGGTAGGGGAAGGCTTCATAAATATTCAGAAGGAGCCCTGAATGGCTAGAGAGAAATAAAGCAGATGGAATTCGTGTTAAAGAACGGCACAATCACCCTGTTTTGAGCCCTCCAAAAACAAAAAGAGAGAAAGAAAAAGTAAAAGGAAAGAAAAGGGAACAGCCTCCTAGGAGCATAGGAGTTCTTATCCAATTAGCAGGGTTGTCAAATTGAATTTATATGGAATAAGGGTGAGGGGATTGAGATGGGAGTGTGGAAGAAAAAAATGGTGATTTTCCTTCTCTGGTGTCTGTCCATCTATTTACACACACACACACACACACACACACACATACACACACACCTACCTCAGCCAGTTTTGGGAAGGGGTACAAGTCACAAAGAAGTGAGACTCCTTTGCAATGTCTTCCTCCTTTGCCAGACAAAGGCGCATTTTACAAGAGCTCAGAGGCAAGTCCAAGGATGGTAGAGGGTTTTGCCTGGAAGGTAAAGGACCTTTGTTTGCTATCAGCTTGTTATAGTGGATTCAGGACGTGGAGCCCAGGCATACTGCTCTGCTCCAAATGTCATGGGTTATGAGTTCCCTCTGTCTTTGTGTTGATTTCAAACTCTTACCATGGTCTTCACAGCATGACTGTCTCAGTGTCCCATCTGTCACTTTTTATTCTTGGTCTCCAAAGTGGAATATAAGCTCCCCTAGGTGAACCTAAGCAATTCCGTTGTGGCCTTGACAGTAGCAATTCCATCAGCATTTCTTTCTGTCTATAAGAGAAGTAGGGCGTCAGCCACTGATATTTAAATCCAGGAACTGACAGCGATGTCATTAGGCTGCAGAACAATGTCACAAGTCTACACAGTATCCAAGATATCTCCTGGGTAGAGAGGGCTTGTCAGTGGGGACCCTAACCACTCATTCATTGTCTCCTCAGCTTGCTTGTTCTCCCTTAAGTGGATTTTCAGATTATATTATTTGGTTTTAATTAAATTAATTCTCACAAAAGGGTAAGTGGCTTAAGGGGATGCCTGCACAGAAACTGGTTTGAAGAGAGGGCTGATCATCTAAGTGTATGAAAACAGAAAGAAAACAGTGGAGCTGACCTTTCTATGGTCAAGGGAAGGTCTATGGGAAGAGGTGGAAGCGTTGGCAATGCAATCACATCTGATGAGAAGTCAACAAAATAATTAGCATTCAAGCAGACTGTTTGAAAGAGATTATGGCAGTGATCCTGCCCCAAACAAGCTTGTGTCAGAAGTTATTAACTAATGATTGTAAAACAGTCAGGATTAAGGAGTCATTCAAATATGATTAGACTTACCTAAAGTTTGTTTTTTGTTTTTTTAAGTTCTCCCCTATATGTTTTCACTGATGAATGAAGCATGTGTTAGGGATACTTGCCTATAGTATCAAAAGGGAATAAATTAGGAAATGGTGGGAGACCACTATTCCAGCAAAGTCTTTCCAGGGCCTGATTGCTTGATGCGGTCGCCTTCACAGCGAACACTGCTTCACTCGGCTCAGCTTTGCCTTCTAACGGAGATGGCCTCTTCCTCCTGACATGGACACCACCTCACAAGCTCAGGCCCAGCTCCACCACATCCAGAAAGCTTTTCCTGAAAATGCTCTCATTTACCGCCTTCCATTTGTGACTGACTCCATTACTAGCCAAACTTTTAGGGAAAAAAATAAGGCTGAGGTTGGCCCATGAGGCTAATTCCAGAGCTCGGATGGTTAGGAGTAAGGAAGGTTTGTTTCTTCTACTATCACACCTTGAGCTGATTTCTTCCATCATGTAGCTGTGGACTCTGAAACACGTAACTTACGGTCACCACACCAGGAGAAACAGACCTGGCTCTCTAGCTCATCACTGGCCTAGTCCAGAAGTGACATCATGACCTACTCATATTTTACTGGCTACCACTAGTCATATGACCTTCAATTAGCTGCAGAGGAGTCTGGGAAATGGAGAAGAGCTCAAGTGTATTTTCTGGGTACTAGTAAATTTATATCCCAAGTTTGACTCTAAGTTCCTAAGAAATGAAACCGTGTGTTACAGTTAACAGTGTCTCTATACTATCTATATGAGGTAGATTATAGCAATATTTCCCCCCAGTGTAAATCATAGTACATGTAGATTTTTAATAGGCTCACACATAAAATCTGGATAAGGACTAATTTAGAAGCTGGCAAAAGCATGGTGCATTATTTGAGAACATCTGACCATTATAATTATTCCCTATTTGACAACAGAATGGAGCTGAGCATGGTAGCACAAACTTGTATCCCCAAGTAGTAGGGAAACCGAGGTAGGAATGTCTTAAGTTCAAGGCTACCCTAGTCTACACAACAAGTTCTTGTCACACACACACACACACACACACACACAGACACACACACAGACTAGCTTATTTCAGAGGTTTCAGGTCAGTGAGAAACTCTGCCTCAAAAAAGAAAATGTGGATGACACCTGAAGAAGAACACCCAACATTGTTCTCTGGCCTCTACATACATATGAACACACATGCATGTGCAACCCCACACACAGATGTGCCCCAGCAACACACAAAAGGGGAATGAAACAAAGGGAGGGTGGGAGGGGCAGAGGGATCACAGAGGTCTAGGAGACATTTCAGATATTAATCTAGAACTGTGCCGGCAAACATTGTAGTCGCCAGCCCTATACGATCACGTAAAGCAAACCTAAGATCTAGTTTCGTTGTTCCAGTAGCCAGATTGCACAACCAGTCGTCACCTGTTGTTCGGGGTAGCAAAGAGGGTTTGTGCGGTGAACTTTGGGAGCTTGTTGTAGATTTAGTATGTCTGTGATGAGTGATGAAATTTGCTGTGTAGAGAGTCACCGTGAGTCTAGAGGGATAGCTTGGTCTGTAATGTGCCCGCCACACAAGTATGAGACCTGAGTCCAGAGCTGTAGAACCCATGTACAAAAGTGGGGCTGGCGGGTGTGTGTGTGTGCGCGCGCGTGTGCACATGTGTCTGGTATGCTCGTGTATCGGTAGCACTGAGGAAATAAATGGATCCAAAAAGCTCATTGACCAGTCAGCCTAGTGGATTCAGATAGCACCTTGCTCATTGAGAGAGCCTGTTTCAAAACCAGAAAAGATGACGAGTGATCAAGGAAAGACACCTGATACAGGTGTCCAGCTGCACACATGAAGACACTCACTAAGAAGTACATACATACAGACACACACACAGACATACACACACATGTCACTGCGACAGATGGCAATATTATCTTTATGTATAAGGAACCAGATGCAGAAACAGTTATAACCAGTTCTGAATCCCTGTGGGGGGTGGTCCTGGATACCAAGATGAGCCCTGGATTGGGATTCTGAAACGACTTGTAGTTCCAGTCTCCTGACTTAACTAATTGGGAGATTCAGTTGCCTGGAAACCCACTAGATGTTATTCTAAGCCATATTACATTTTTCCTGAGGTCCTTCCAATTTAAAAAATGTTTCCTTTTAATTAGGTCTGTGGGTAAAGCACACCATTTTAAGTAAAAATAAACTTTTTTTACTATGTATTTTCGAGGGTGTATACGTGGTGTTTTGGTAGTCTTTTTAAAAATTCCTTCTCCTAAATCTCTCTCAATTCGCATATTCATCCCTCTGAGAAATACATGTTTGTGACCTCCTCATGCCTCCTGCAGTTTTACTCTCTTGAGACCTGGGGCTACCAACACTTGCACCCACTTACTTCTTGTCTCAACCCAGGGTAAATAAAGCTCAGTTCTATCTTCACAGACCACTGGGAATGCGGAATCTTGCTCTATAAAATGGGAAGCCTGTCAAAACTTGTACCTTGGCAGATATACTTAATTGTCCAGCCTTTCTTAGCCAGCGGAAGAAAAGACTCTGTCAGCTCTCATCCTTACTAGCCATTTGTTCCTGAGGCGTCTCATGTGATCCGCTTGATTACCTTCTCCTGTCACTGGTGCAGGCCCAGGCCATGTAGAGGTCCTGTGTCTGAGCAGGTGAGGTGGAAAGAGAGGTGAACCATGTGGAGGGGCGCTCTTTCCTGTGCTCAGACAGCCTCATGGGAAGGAGCGGGGCTGGCTGCCTCCTGATGACAGACTCTGTTGTTTGTAATTTCCTCAAAAAAAAAAAAGAAGATAAATAAATAGTCCAAGGCCACAATTTCTCATGCATAGTCTCAACTCCAGAACTGTGTGTTTTGCTGTTTCTTTTGGACGGCTTCAGAAACGGCTGCCAGGAATCAGTTATTTCAGTGGGAAACGTGTATGTCAGGAGTGAAACAGCTCGGACAAACTTCTTTATGAAGATCATCCTTCAAAATGGCGAGCCGCTAGTCCTCACAGGCTAGAATTCATGGCAAGAATTCATCTTCCCGTTTGTCTTCTTTAGCTATTTTAAAAAGCTCTTCTTTTTCTGAGAAGACGCATAAGAAAATAAGGTGGATCCAGACATAGTTTTATATTGCCAAGAAAAATAACAGGCAGTGCTGGTGTCTTCCTCCGACTTTGAAAACATGTCACTCGTTTCACAAGGAGGCAAAGTGACACAGCCGTTAGGTTCTCCATCTCAGGCCTTGCATATATATGTATGTATATGTATATATAATCCTGTCATATACATAATAGATATTCATAGATAGGTGTGCATATGTGTCTTAAATAAGATCCTTCAATACTCATACCTTTGGTATTGTAATGCCATCAAGTACAATAGGGATCTCAGTCTAGGAAGGCTCAGTGACGTCCCCACAACATGAAAGGTGAGATTCTGGGCTCTGTCACCAGTACTTTCCAAATCATACAGACAAAAGCCGAGAATCGAGGGACTTTAGTTCCATGGTAGCGATCATGCCTGTCACATGTTGGACCCTTGGTTCAATACCTAGCTCTATAAATTAAAAAGAAAATAAAAAGACAAAGTAAAATAAATCTAAGCCAGATATGTGGCTCATGCCTGTAAAACCCCGTTAAGTGTTGGGAAGTCAAGGCAGAACAGCTGCTTTGAGTTCAAGACCAGCCGGAACTACATAGTAAGCCCCAGGCTAACTTGAGCCACCGCGTGAGACCCTCTCTCAAAAAGAGAGTAATGCCTGGCAGTGGTGGCACACGCCTATAATCCCAGCACTCGGGAGGCAGAGGCAGGCGGATCTCTGTGAGTTCGAGGCCAGCCTGATCTACAAGAGCTAGTTCCAGGACAGACTCCAAAGCTACAGAGAAACCCTGTCAAAAAAAAAAAACAAAAAAAAAACAAAAAAAAAGAGAGAGAGTAACTTGGATAACTCAGTTTCCTTAGCCAGCCAGAAAAAAAAAACAACTCGAGTGCCACACAGTCTTTTTGTTGTTGGTGTGTGTGTGTCCCCTCCCCACACACACCGTCACAATTCTCCTTTGACAAAACAAGACCCCAGAATTCCTCCCTGGGGTCAGCTAATTCATGCTACCTCTCTCTTCCCTCGCTCCCCTACCACAGTCTCTTCTCCTTTCCCCCTTAAAACAAGAAAGCAGGACGGTGGCTGGCGGGCAGCAGCGAGGGCTGTTTCCATTTTGAGCTGTATAAATTACCAAGGGTGCAGAAGTGATGGGAACTGCTTGGCCTGTCCTCCTAAAGCAGTAGGGGGCTTGGGCTGAGTTTCCTCAGTAAAACCTTTGTCCATTTTACAACCTAAGCACCTCCATGCACTCTGTGCCGAGATGAGAAACAGCCCTTGGCCTACTTTATCTGCTTGTTCCCACTTTGCTATTTATTGCTTTGCGTTCCTATGCCCTTTCCCTTCGCCCTTTCTCTGCCACCTTCCCTGTCTGCCTTTCCTAGGCTGGGAAGAAAGTTGCTGCCAGTCTCCTTAAGGGGCTGGGGAAACTGGGGCATGTCATGAATGAGCGAGTCCCCTGAGAAAGAAATCCTGTAACTAGGAACCCATGCAAGGCTCTATTTTAATTTATCATCTCATTGGGAAAAAGTCGATTGAGAACTGAAAAACAATAATCTGGAAAATGAAAGGACACAGAAAGTTATACTTTTTGGCAAGGTGTTTCCTCTAGCCACCACTGCCTGGCCATACTCTTATTCCAGCTCTGTTCTAAAAAAAAAAAAAAAAAATCAATGGGTACACAGCCCTTGTAGGAAAGGTAGGGAAGTCGGCCATAGAGACAGAAAGCACGGGGCTCTGGGGGCAGCCCACGTGGCTTTCATCCAAGGCGTGCAGTTTCGCAACCGTGAACAATTACGTTTCTGGTACTGCTTCTCCATCTGTTAAAGTAGAGATAATGGTCCCCACCTCACGGGGCCGGTGTGCAGCTGAGAGGACTCATCTTGCACAGAGCTTGCCTGGTCTCTGGAGCAGGAGCAGGCAGGGACTCTCACCCATGTGCTGTCTCTGGCAGAACTCACATGCTATGCGTGAGCGTTACACGCTCCATGAGTTTTACCTCACAAGCAACAGACCTTTGATTTAGTAGATTATTAAAACGGGAGCAGAAAGCTTCTCCGCAGTAGGACTTTTCAAGCTTTCCTTAAGAATTTTCTGTCAAACAGAACACATCCCTGTCTGCTCCCTAGGACAGTTGAGAGGACTTATAGGATCCCGGCAAAGGCGGGTGTGAACATCAAGGGGCAAGAATTCCATCTTGGAACATGCCATGAACCTCCCTCATTGTGGGTTGGGACCAAAGGCTTGTGCAGAGGTTACTCACTGGGTGGAGCCTATGTGGTCCTCTGCACCCTCACAGCAGCCAAGCTCAGAGCCAAAGCCTCAGAAAAGCAAAGGTTCTAGGCAAGTCCCAAGCACAGGTCAAGAGGCTATGGCAGGGTTGGGTTGGAAAGCCTGAAATGCTCACCTGAGGCAGACCTGTGAGCAGCCAGAAAGCACAGATGGGGAAGCTCAGAGAACCTCTCCATTAGGAAGTAAAGTCCTTCCCTCCATGTTTCCAATGTGACGAAGATTTGAGAGTCACTCGTTAGATTCATTGTTCTAGAAGAATTACATTTTGATCATAGGCCACTCTCTCAGAAATATAACCATTATATTGCCAAAGTGACCTTTACCATTAAAAACTTTCTTTAGTTGTGTCAAAATTCTCAGCTCCGCCTTTTCAGCAAAGGTCTCTTGCAGAAGAATGTTGAAAACGAACCATGCTGAAGGCCTAAGCTTATTATGACTTTTGAGGTTAACTGTATCCCTCTCACAGCCATAAACCTGGAACATTCTGAGAATCTCAAAAAGAAGACTATAACCTCTGTTTACAGTCAAAATATTATCTTGGCTAGGGAGATGGCCAGAGTGCAGACCCAGCATCCACATAATAAAGTCAGGTAGGAGTGGCAGCCTTTCTGTAATGCCAGTGTTCAGGAGGTAGAGATGAGATCCCCAGCGCAAACTGGCTAATTAGATTACTAGAATTACCAAATTGGCCAATTCTGTCTAGATCAGCAAGAGATCTTGGTAAACACACACACAGGAAGGAAGGAAGGAAGGAAGGAAGGAAGGAAGGAAGGAAGGAAGGAAGGAAGGAAGGAAGGAAGTCTTTGAACAGTGTAATATCAGAAGCCACAAAAATAGTATAAAGCACTGTTGTTAAATGCTTGAAAACTCTTCTCTTGAGAGGCCCACACTCACGTCTTGAGTGTATAACATTTTCCCCATGCACCAATCTCTCTTGCAATATTCTAATGTTATGCTTAAATCTATATTAAACCCTTCTTGTAAACCACAATGGGGCTGGGAAGGGGGTGCCCAGTCAGTAAAATACTTGCTGCTACTCAAGCATGAAGACTTGAATTTGGATCCCCAGAGGCCACACACAAAACTGACACCACACTGTGTGCCATCTACAACCCCAACGCTGGGCAGGTGGAGACAGGAGGACTCCTGGGGCTTGTTGTCAGCTAGTTTACCCTAATGGTGAGCCCTGGTGTAGCTGGTTTTTGTTCTGTTTTGTTTTGTTTTGTATTGATTCTTTGGGGGCCCATCACCCAACTCCCAAATAAATATATGGAGACTTAGTCTTACTTACAAATGCCCAGCCTT
Organism: Dicrostonyx torquatus; assembly: GCA_028555095.1. Lineage (NCBI taxonomy): Eukaryota > Metazoa > Chordata > Mammalia > Rodentia > Cricetidae > Dicrostonyx > Dicrostonyx torquatus. The sequence goes on along the minus strand of JAQHUG010000033.1, from coordinate 7,558,177 downwards.
AGCTTGGCTTGTTTCTAGCCAGCTTTTCTAACTTAAATTATCCCATTTCACTTTAACCGCGTTTTGCCTCTGGGCTTTTTACCTCCCTTTATTCCACATAGCTTTCTTTCTTTCTTACTCTGTGGCTGGCTGTGTGGCTACATGGCTGGCCCCTGGTGTCCTCCCTCCTTGCTTTTCTCTAGATTTCTCCTCCTATTTATTCTTTTTGCCTGGCAGTCCCACCTATCCTTTCTCCCGCCTAGCTGTTGGTCATTCAGCTCTTTATTAGACCAGTCTGGTGTCTTAGACAGGCAAAGTATCACAGCCTTACAGAGTGAAACAAATGCAACATAAAAGAATGCAACACATCCTTGCATCATTAAACAAATATTCCACAGCGTAAACGAATGTAACACATCTTAAACTAATATTCCACAGCACTAGAGTTTTGTTGTTGTTTTAGTTTGGGATTTTTTGTTTGTTTGTTTGTTTTGTTTTTGAGATAGGCTTTTTCTGTGTAGCCTTGGCTGTCTGTCCTAGAATTCTTTCTGTAGATCAGGCTGGCCTTGAACTCAGAAATTCACCTGCCTCTGCCTCTCAAGTGCTGAAATTAAAGGTGTAATATCAGCCACAATGTCTGCCTGAGCTCTAAGTTTAATGAGAAACTTTGTCTGAAAAAAAAAAAAAACAACTAGAGAGCAATTAAGCATATTTGATGTTGACCTAACCTCCACATGCGTGTGTGCATGTGCCCCCAAGCCCTTACACAAATGATAAGTAAATACATACTCCAACTCTACTTCACATAAAAATATGATAGCTAAATGCACATGATGGAGGAACAGTGTTCCACCACTTTCTGGTCATTGGAACATTGCCTCTTTATTCCTGGAACTCATTTTGATGCCTTTATCTTGTAAAGGTGTTGATCCATCGGAATTCCTTATTTGGTAATGCTACAGACAACGTCAGTGGAAAGCTTAGACACAATGCCACGTTTTGGGCAGTAGCAGCAGAGTGTATCAGGTTCTACAGCTGCCTTTGTGATTTTGAAGCATCTTTAAAAAGCTATGGGGATAATAATAACTGTGGAAGAGGAGCAGTGAAGACTTTAGGCAGGTGTCGAAGGGTGGCTGATAGTGTGTCAGGCAGCTGGAGAGGCGATGCCGGCAGAATCTCCAGGAGAATGTTGTCCCAGACAGAGATGCAGCCCTGTGAGTTGTGAAGGTGGAAGCCCCAGGATTCTAGCACTGAGGGCAGAGAGAAGTGGAAATGGGAAAGCAAAACCGCAACAAGGCTCTGTGCACAGGGGAGGCTCAGAGTCCGGCTGACACTGCGACCATTGTCTGTTTTGTGTTTGGGGCAATAGAGGACATTGACAAGTTTAGGAAGCAGGTTTATTTTCTGAATAAGAGAGTCCCTAAGGCCATAGGTGAGGCATTTGGCGTATGGGAGAAGTAAAGCTTTTGGGGTCGCTGAGGTTGTGGATGCGTTAATAAGGAACGTTCCCCAAAGAGGAACTTAGCCTTGTCCATCTGGGCTCTGCACTACGACATGGCATGACACGTACCCATGGATACATAGCTTCTCATAGTGAATGAGGAGGAGGGTTTTGTCCGTTCCAGTGTCTGCACTCACCCACACAGAGAGATACGCACTGCATGGCTCTTCCCTAGTTCCCAGCCCCTCCATACTTGGGGCTCCCCATCCTCCCTGTCAGTCCCAGTCAAGACTCTAGTACTGTTTCCATGATGAAATTACCTTCTGACTCAGGAGGGATCCTGATAAGAGACGCCCTTGGGATAAGAAATGTCATGAAGAGCCCCTTTGGTCCTCTGGTAGCACAGCCACTTTGAACACTGCCTGCAAGGGTGACAGAGTGGAGTTGGGGGATGGTCCAAGCCCCAGATAGTCTCACCGTGACCATTCTCCCAATTTCTCTCACAACAGGGTTGCAGAGGAGTGCGGTAGCTCTACCAGGGTCATACACAGCTTATGGGACTTCGGCTTGGAACCCTCTGTGACACACCATACCACGAGGGAAAATGACAGCGTGCCGAGGAGAGCAGCCTGTGATTGCACTGATTGGGCTCCTCTTGACTGCAGCAGGATGCCTTGCTGATTTGGGTGAGTGTTTTCCTTCCATTCTCAGCCTGCCCCTCCTGGGAGTGCTTTGCCTAATGTCAGATGAGAGCGTGAAGCAGCTTAGTGTCCTTTAGAGTGCTACATCTCTGCTGACCTGGCTGTGGCACACTCGAGGACACAAGATAGAAAGCGATCAGGACAGTGCCATATCGGGTATAGTTTTGTATTTTAGTAATTTCTAAGATATACTACTGGTAGAGGAAGAGGAACAGTAATAGCTGCCTGGAGTGTGCATTTATTGTAAGAGCCCAGAGGAGGTCGCTGGCATACTCTGTGAGCCTTCACAATGCCGCCAGTCAAGCATTGGTAGCCACAGTTTACTTCCGTAAACATGGCTCAGAGGTCGTGGCACTGGATTCAGCCAAGGTCTGTGCAACTTCAGAGCCTGAACTTTTGCCTTTGTACTGCATTGCCACAGAGCAAGGGGACTTTCTGAAAACAGGAAGAACAGGGAATGGGCAAGGAGAACTGGGTTATTCAAGAGAAGAGCAGCTTGTCTGGGTGCAGAATCCTAGGTGATGCCTCACAAGGTAGTAGTGGCAGCGGTTTCTTGGGGAACTCCGCTCATCGCTTCATTGATGCTCTTTTTCCAGATGAGGTTCCCCAGGTCACTGTCCAGCCCACGTCAACTGTCCAGAAGCTTGGAGGAACTGTGATCCTGGGCTGTGTGGTGGAGCCACCATGGGTGAATATAACTTGGCGTTTCAACGGGAAGGAGCTCAACGGCTCGGATGATGCCCTGGGTGTCCTCGTCACCCGTGGGACCCTTGTCATTGCTGCCCTCAACAACCATACTGTGGGACGGTACCAGTGTGTGGCTTGGATTCCCGCAGGAGCCGTGGCCAGTGTGCCAGCCACAGTGACACTAGCCAGTGAGTCTACTTCTTTGCCATGCTGCGTGGTATGACCTCACCTCCTCTTATGCCTCTCTCTTTTCTCATATTCCTACCCTCTATCGTTAATCATAGCATTAAAGGGACCACAGCTGCTGGCAAGCTTCTCAGTCAAGTGGTCACCGCTCAACAGTCTTGGGGTCTGTGGTGTCCTGGAGAAGTTTCCCCTCCGAGCAGGGTGATATGTGCAATGTCTACAGAAAGTGAGCTGTTTTGGGGACCCAGAATTGACACCACCTCACCACTTGGATGGTTGTTTCGGGAGGATGTGACAGCTATTCTCTGGGCAGCTTTTCCCCTCTTATCCCATCGTCACAGTGGTTTCAGTCACGGTTCTCTTGATGGAGAAAGCCTGTGCATGCCAAACCTGGTCTCAGCATATTCCTGTGCTTGGGATACAGATCATTTCAAACTTATTATCGTGTGCGTGAATGTGTGCGTGCATGTCTGTGTGTGTATGTGTGTGCATGCGTGTGTGTGCATGCGCGTGTGTGTGTGTGTGTGTGTGTGTGTGTGTGTGTGGTCACCGAATGCAGATGGGGGCTAGAGAATAACCTATAGGAATCAGTTTCTTCTTCTGCCATGGGGACCCTAGGAGGACTGAACACAGCTTATCAGGCCTGACAGATGGTAGGTGCATTTACCCACTGAGCCACCTGACCAGACCCTAAAAATAAATTCCTGAACAAATGCAAAGGAAACTGCTAAATAAATGGATAAAGAGAAGAGAAATAAGGAAGAGGTGACACCCACTCAAAGCTCATGCTCTTTCCTTTTCTCTTTCTCTCTTTCCTTCTGTTAGGGGTTTGCCTATCTCGTATTGCTGTTCTCAGTGTAAGGGTGATTGGCTGAAATCATTGTCTGTAGGCATTCTGCTTGTGCTGTTGAATTAGTGTTTTCCCATCTCTAGTTTCTGTGACGATTACGTTAAAAGAATCTATGTCCACAGGTCAATATGGAAGCCAAGGGCTACGTGGCCTCCAACGTCCCACCCACCCACTCCACACACACACACAGAGTACTTCTTGCCACATGCTCTTTAGGACTGCTCACATTTCTTTCATGCTTGCGAGAGTGAGACATAATTTTTACAATGAGTTTGAGAATGCATTTTGAGGTCCAATACAACAAAGTAAGGGCCATAGTGACTTGAGGATCCTCATCCAGGACAGGTAATGCTAGTTGACACTCTATGCACCCTACCCAGCTCATTGCATTAGCCCATGTGGTAGGTGGGGACAGTGTGACATATCACATATATACTTTATATGCAATAGCCGCCAGATACCCAATGTCCCATGCGTAGGACATTGCTATCTGACTTTCAGCCCCTCATTCACGAGCCTTTCATAACAGCTGCTAATCAAATGCTTTCCTGAAGCCAGCAGAGCAACCTCAGGACTCGTTCTTGCTTGCTTGCCTTATAGCTAGGGAACAAAGAATTGCTTCCATCTAGGACCCTTTCCATTTGAAGTGTAGGAAACAGGGAAACTTGTCAAAACTTTAGGCATTTGGATATATAAACTTTGTGATTTCTAGAACTCATGTTCTCATAACTTAATAGTGTCCCCTTATCCCTGACAAGCTTGTTTTCAGCTTCTGTGGCACCATTACCATTGGCCTCATGGGTAATATTGTTATAGGAAGTGATCATCCTAGGTCCAGAGGAAAAAATTTCTGCAATATGAGTCTATTGAAGTCAAGTGAGGTCGCTGGGGTGCGTGAGATGTGAGCTCTGTAACCAGAGGGTCAAGGAGTAGGGAAGCATGGAGGCAAGGGAGAAAGACTCCCCCTGCCTCTGGTCCCAGATCCCTAACAGGATGCCACTGTGAGAGAATGGAACAGGGCTGCTGCTGGTGCTCCTCGTTTCTGAGGAAATATTGAGAAGTTCTGCCCTTTCCTGCAGGGGATGGGCAAAGAGTGTCTCCCTGAGGGTCTAGGTTGACATTGAGCTGTATCTGTCCCCACCCTACTCTCCTTCTAGGCAGAAAGAGTGCTGTGGAGTCTGAGTGTCAGGTCTCTGGGAGTAAGCTAAGCACCGGGCAAAGTGCAGCTAGGCCCTGTCCTCTGGGGCTGTTCTCTGGTTGTGCTGGGTTGGGGTGGGGGGAGGAGTAGGGGATGTCGGAAGGCTTAGAGGAACAGGTGGAGATGGTTAGAAATCATCTCATCATCACAATAGGAGTGGCTGAGACTAGAAATCACACTTCTTGACATCAGACATTTTTCACTTCTTTTGCTAATTTTAAAATTAGAATTGCCCTATAAAAGTCTGGAATACGTAAAAAGCAATGTAACCCTTAAATCTGCCATCTTCACACAACCACAATTGTCATTTTGGCATCTACTCTTCCAGTTTTTATCCACACCCATATGTTTACGTTGTTGTTATGATATGGCTGAATAATACATATCCTATTCTTAACTCTCACCTGTGGCACTGTATGATAAGCACTTTCCTTTGGTCATATGATAATTTGCCTTTTCTCCTTCAATGAGTATAAGATGCATACAGTAAAGCGCAAAGAGTAATGGCTCCTAAGCAGACAACCGATGAGCTTCTGCACATGTATGTATCATGTAACCAACACTCTAATATATCCCATTGTGCCCTAAGGTAGTTTGCTCATCCCTCCTGCAGTAGAATTCTCTTATAATGGACCAAAGTATGTCCTGTGGCTGGGCAATTCGCTCTTTCCCCGCTGTTCAGTAGTCCACGTACCTTTCAACATCTGTGCCTTACGGGGGCCTCTAGGAGAGAGATTCTCTCTGCAAACGATGTGCGTGTGTCTGTAGACCTCAAGACACTCTATAATTGTCTACCTAAACTCATGAGGAACCAGCCTGAACCTCTTATTGTTTGGAGAAGAGGTAGTCTGGTATAGACCTCTCCATTTGATTCAGAGTGTACCTATGTGAAGAAGTTCGAGTTACAGTCTTTATCTGAAACAAGAAAACAAAACAAACCCTGGCTCCTGCTTTCTTTGGTGCTTGAAGGGCTCTGGTTGGAATCGAAAGGCATGTTCTAGAGTGGGACTGGTCTCCTTTGAAAGCCAAGAGCCATTGGCTTGGCATTCAGACATGGATCCATGGGGCCTGAATAGAAAGAAGGAGAAGTTGGAGAGATGGGGTGAGCCCTGGGGAAGGGGGAGGTATCCTGCAGAGAAGGTAGTAGGTGGGTGGGGGAGTGGCAAGGCAGCCTCCCAGGCTTGAAGGGGGCCAGAGAAAGGGGTGCTATCTTTGGGTTAATGCCACTGGGAGGTTTGGCCCAGACTCAGCAGTTAGATTAAGTTTCTGAGGACGCATTCCTGAGCAGAATGGGGCTCTGTTTTGCTGATTGGCTGTTGTACAAGGAGACTGCTCTCTAGATGGGATTACCAATGGCACCCTCTGCACCCTCTGCTTCAACCAAGGGCAGAGCAGGGGAGTGCCAGTGCACACACGTGTACACACCGCACTCAGCATTTAAGGCCTGCTTGGGACCCTGCTTCATATATTCACGTTTACACAAAGCGAAGTGTGTTTGGCCTACCTGGCAACATGCCGCCTCCTGGCTTCAGTCTGAGACCACCGGGAGTTTTTCACAGGAGAGTCAAGGATCTGGCTTAAAGATTCAGAGGTGGGGAGGCCCCTAGAGAACTGTCCTGGCCCAGGCTCCTGGTTCTCCTGTGGGGTGCTGAGTGGTGGATTTCTTCCTGACCAGGTAGCACCAGCTTCTGGATTTTGGTAAAAAAGGAGCTAGAAGTTGAGAATCACCCCAAGAGCCTCGCCCATGTCTTCCCCTGTTACTGGAAAGAGGGGTGAGGACGTGAGTCAAAGAATCCCAAGCTAACTCTGAAAGATTTCAGCTCATTTTTTTTTATTATTATAAGGGGAAAACTCACAGGACAGGAACTAGAAATCCAGCCTCAAGTGTGTAATGCAGGAACCAGAGGGAGCGAACCTTGGGCAGGCTGGTGGTTTGCTCTGCCATACCCAAAAGGTCAGGCCTCTTAACGGCCCCCCTCCAGTTCTGTCTGTGAGCTTCTCAGCACACAGCACATCTGGTAATTACAACGCTCTCATGGAACTGACATGAGGCAGGAAGGTCCCGCTCTATCCTCTGCCTCCGGTAAATCCACGTGGACTCCTTTGTCTCCACTACTTCTTTAAAGGCAGCTTCTTCAAATTCTCCCATCATCCAACAGCCACAGTGTCATCAGGAACTGCATAGCTACCTCCCAGTTAGTGTGGAGCAAGGGAGGCGGAGCTGAGTATTCAAGAGAACAAGAGGTCTTAAGTCAAAGCTGAGATAACTGGGATCAGTAGCTTTCTCTAGAGCCTGTGAGAGGAAAGTCTCAGAGGACCACTGAACAGTCCTACCTGTGGCTTCAGAAGCCAACAGAAAAGCTAAGGATCTACTCAGGCAGCTGTCTCAATAATTCTGTCTGTCTGTCTGTCTGCCTGCCTGCCTGTTTTTCTCTGGTTCTTTTGTTTTTTCGAGACAGGGTTTCCTTATATAGCCCTGGCTGTCTTGGAACTCGTCCTATGGACTAGGGTTGGCTTCAAACTCAGAGATCCACCTGTCTGTGCCTCCAGAGTGCTGGGATTAAAAGTGTGCACCACCACTGCCTGGGTAGGATGTTTATCTTAATGCAAAGAATAGCTAGCTTTGCCTTTTCTCAAATCTTTATGGACCCATAAACTCCACTGAGCTCTCACAATGTCCTGAATTTCAGAGGATGGAGCTGTCCACTGGAGACAAGGACTCGGGGACTTTATTGTTCTAGTTCTGTGTTAGTGCGGGTTCTCTGGAGGAACAGAACTTGTAGAATGAATCTCTGTATATATAGAACGGGGATTCATTAGAATGGCTTACAGGCTGTGGTCCAGCTATCCCAACAATAACTGTCTACCAAAAGACGGCCCAAGAATTCAATAGTTGTTCAATCCAGGAGGCTGGATGTCTCAGCTGGTCTTCGGGTATACATAAAAATCTTGAAGAAGTAGGCTTTAATACCAGTGAAGGGATTTGCTGGGAGTGTGGGAGCAAGCAGGCCAAGAGAGAGCAAGCTTCCTTCTTTCATGTCCCCTACTTAGGCTGCCAGAATAAGGTGTGACCCCGATTAAGGGTGTGTCTTCCCACTCCAAAGATCTGGATTAGGAGTCTTCCCACTGCAAATGACTCAGTTCAGAGGCAGTTCCTCACAGGTGTGACCACTCATTCGGGTGTTAGTTAATTCCAGGTGTAGTCAAGTTGGCACCCAAGACCAGCCATCGCATCCTCCCAGAGGGCAAAGGCACCTGCATGTTGTCAGAAGTGGCTTTGCAATTTTATTTGTAATTTATACATAATATATTGCATCTTGATTCTTACTTTAAATTTCGATTTATACTTCTGCTGTACTTACTAGCCTCTTTAAACCTTTCTTGTTTTTTTTTTTTTTTAAGAACAGAGAGGTAGAGAGGTTAAAAGAAATAAAGTATACAGGTTTAGCAAATCAGTCCCAAGAACTTCTTTCATTTCCAGCCATCACTATGATGGTCTTCCTAAAACACATTCTATTGCCTTGATTCATTACCTAGTGTCTTTGAGTTTATCTGTCCACTGCTTACCAACTGCCTAGTTTATCTCAAAGGCTTCAAGGCCAAACCAAGTCAGTGAGCAGACTGTGACTTCTCTCCCAGTGCTGACTTCTCTATCTGGATGTTTTGGAGGCTGGTGTCTTAACAACTGGGATTTTGTGAATTCCAGTATGTCACAGTAAGATCTGGTCCCAATTCTTGAGGACATTTCTGTCTAATAGAGAAAATGACCTTCCATATGGCAGCCAAGTTGTCAGACAGAGATGTGAGCAGATTTTAATGAGAGCTGAGAAGCTAGCAATGATATATTTAAATTTGGAGGGTAGAATTACTGAGAACGACTCAGGCATTGAATCTTGAAGAATGTGTATGGGTCTGCTTTCACCTTTAATGTTTTGAATCTTTACATTCTATCCTCAAGCCTTTAACACATGGTGGACAGACCTAGGGACAGTTTCTGGAACGACACAGATTCTCCCATAGTGAACACTAGCAAATTTTTTTAGTTTTTATTTTTCTGTGTATGGCTTCCATATACATCGGCTGACCGTGTGCATGTCTAGTGCCTGAGGAGACCAGAAGAGGGCATGGGATCCCTCAAACTAGATTATAGATGTTTGTGAGTGCTGGGATCAGTAGCTTTTTTTTTTAAATCTCTTTACCTTTGAGGAATGTATGTACTGTGATTCAGAAAGAGGTCCTACAGGTTTTTCCTGCAGTAACATCCCCAACCCCAAGCACACAGCAGTCTGGTACAGGCTGTGCATGATTCCCAGAGAAAACAAGAAGGAAACCGCATGCTCCAAACTGAAAAAAGAAATGTGGAGCAGCTTGGCTGACTTGCAGAATCCTGTGCACGCCCTTTGCTTTGGGATGAAGGGATGGCAGAGGAAAGAAGAGCTGGGGGAGAAAAGAAAACACAGGTGGCTTCCTGAGCTGCCCCAGGAGGCAAAGGCAGTCTGCAGCTGAAGCCGGGCCAGGATGGCTCCATGGCAGCCAAAGCTTGGAAAGGTAGAACTGGCTTAGTTTGAAATCATGCCTTTAGTGGTAATGATGTGTTTGACTTGGCCAGGTGAGCAAGAAAAGCACCTAAAGATCCTTGGATTCAGAAGGTGCCAAGGAGCTGAATATGTTAGTTAAAAAGAAGAAGAAAAATGCCTATAGCTCTAAGGTCAAAGTCATAACTAATTTCTTCTATCTTCAGGTAAATTAGGCATGACTTTATCTTACAAGGATTAGCCGATATTCTCGTAGACTCTTCAAATGATGTCAGCAATTTGTTACGAGCATCTAGACAGACCTGTGCTGTAAACTCCACACAGAGCCTCTTAGCAGCGGATATTGCCCACGATAGTCAGGAGTCTACTTTTACAGTTGCTATTTACCAAGCTGAGCTCAAGTCACAGTGCTTTTTACCAAGAACACCTTTAAAGACTCTGCAGACGGGACTTTCTTTGGACCCCCAAGCTCCCAAATAGTAACACAGACACTTCTTATTAAGTATGCCGGCTTGATCTTAGCTTAGGCTTGATCCCAACTAACACATACAACTTAATTTAACCCATTTATATTAATTTATATTCTGCCACGTGGCTCGTTGCCTCTCTTCCATGCTGTATATCCCCGCCTCTCTCCCCAGAAGTCCCACCTATCCTCTCCTGCCTAGCTATTGGCTGTTTAACTCTTTATTGTACCAATCAGAAGGTGCCTTGGCAGAGACACAATTTCACAGTGTACAAAAAGATTATCCCACAACAGACTCATGCCCCCAACTCTTTGTGCACTCAGCCCCTTATTTACACACTGACCCAAAATTGTAAGTCCATTGTCTAAGCCAAGAGAAAAAGGAAGGGCCATCAGAAGTATATTGTTGTGCTGAACTTGGGAGGGGGATTGACCAGTTTGGTCTGAAACCATTGGCCACTTGATGGGACAATGCAAGATGGCTCCTGTAAGAGGAAAGGAGACAACCCAGTGAGTTGACAAGTTCCTTCACATTCCATTTTGGTATATGTGGGACATTTAGTGATCTCTACTTTGACTTTACTTTTAGACTTCCAGCCATTTGGGGATCTGGTAACCAGTTTGAGACCTAAAAACATATCTGAATTAAAGGACCATGACTTAACAGTGACAGAAAATGTAAGCAAAACAAACAAAAACAAACAAACCAAAAATCTTCTGGGGCAAATAGCAATTTTTTCCTATAAAGAAAATGGTGCTAAGCCGGGCGGCAGTGCTCACTGTTAATCCCAGCACTTGGGAGGCAGAGTGAGTTCAAGGACTACGCAGTGAAACCCTGTTTCAAGAAACAAAAACAGCAAAAAAGAGAAACTATATGGTGTTTGTTTAGATGAATGAATTTTAAGAAATAAAATACTGAATCATCAGAGCGGAGAATTCAGTCCGTAGGAATTTCTCTGCTGGCCTGGATCTCAATTTTAGTAAGATGGCGATAGAAAAGTAGATTAGGAAGCAATTACTATAAGCACATCAAAATGTCAAGACTTAGATTTTTAACTCCAATTTGTTTATATGTATAAATGTTTTTTCTGCATGTATGTCTATGTACCATATGCATGCAGTATCCACAGTGGCCAGAAGAGGCACTAGATCTTCCCCCAATGAAAATTACAAGATAGTTGTTAGCTGCTCCGTGGGTGCTGGGAATGGAATCTGGACCTCTGGAAGAGCAGCTGGTACTCTTAACCACTGAGCTATTTCTCCAGCTTCATTAACTGTCTTTTTAAAAGATTCACTGTGTGTGCTTGCGTGCGTGCATGAGTGCATGCATGTGTGCAGGTGCAGGTGCCCACAGAAGCTTTGGATCCCTAGAGCTAGAGTTAGAGGTGGTTGCTGGTATGGGTGCTGGGTTCTGAACTTGGGTCCTCTACAAGAGCGGTAGTCATTCTTAGCCACCAAGCCAACTTTCTAGCCCCAGATTAAAACAGATAAAACAAAAAACCAGCTATATTTTAATTAGTTTTGAGAGTTCCAGACAATGATTTTAATCATGGTCACCTGACTCTCCCAGGTCCTCTCTGATTCTTCTCCACCCCACCTCCTTGTCCATCCAGTTACAAGTTGTCATCTTGCTTCCTCTCTTCCTTCTTCTTTCCTCCTCTATTTCTTCTTCTTCTTCTTCTCAAATCCCATTTGTGTTTTCCAGCTACTCTTGCGTGTTGGACCCGTCCAGGAGTGTGGTCAACTTACCAAGGGTCACACAGTTAAAACCACCAGTCCCTCTCCCGCAGCCATCAAATCACAGTAGGTGGAGAGTGGTGCAACCCCAGGTTTTTAACTCTTCTTTCTTATCGACTACCCATGAAATATGGTTAAAATTAACCCAGGCATGGTGGCGCACACCTCTAATCTCAGTACTCCAGAGGTAGAGGCAGGTGGATCTCTGTGAGTTCAGAGTCAGCTTGCTCTACTTGTTGAGTTCCAGGCCAGTCATGGCTGCAGAGTAAGAGACTGACCCTCTTTTAAAAGAAAAGAAAAAAGAAGAAGAATCAGTAGGAATGTGAGCAAGGCTGCTACACTTCCTTTGGAGCTGCCGTCCAGTGCACTTGGAAGCTTTCAGCACGTGACGCCTAGACATTTGTATCGTAGTCCAAGTATTAATTCACAGAAACATGTGCTCCCAGTGAAGCAAGTGACCTGATTCTTTAGGAAGGCGACAACTACCAAGAATTAGTTTCGTGGGCAAGAGTGTCATTGGACTCAGGAAGAGCTAACACCTACTCATGGCATTCTTTTCCCTTCCAAGGGCTTTCACGTGCCAACGGGCAGTTCATTCCTGTTGCAGTTCTCGTCCCTAAGCCGTTGTTTCCTACAGCTTCCTGCTTGTCGTGGTTTATGGTACGAAGTGTCCTGTGGCTTCTGTGCTTCCCCTAGACTGCAATGGGCAACTAAGGCTCTTAGCCCTCTGTGCTAATTCTGGCTAATCCTAATACACAGAGTTGGTCTGATTGCTTTGAAATTGAAGTTACTGGTCCCAAGCTTATCATAAATAAATCTTACAGTCTTTGTTCTAGTAAGTCTCTGCAGAGTTTAATGAATACTAAACAAAAAAAAGTATAATAAAAAAAACACTAACACCATTTTTTAATGAGGAGATTGTGGCATAAATAGAAAAATGAAGAAGGAATTTGTGTAAAAACAGGTTGATAATACAGAAGAGCTTTAAGAAAAAAAAATGTTGGAAACCAAAAGTGTAAAAGAGTATTAAGTCAAGTGGAGGGCTGGCAAGATGGCTCGGTGGGTAGCCTCACTTGCATGCAGGCCCAGCACTTGAGTTCAAGCCCCAGATCCTGCAAGCTGGCAGAAGACAACTGACTGCAGAGAGCTGTCACTGTAGACATGCACACACACACATGCACATGGAGGTGTTCACTGGAACCTTCAAGGGGAAGCCAGTGCTGGTGAGAGCCACAACCCCCACGGGCGTGTAGTAAGAAAGGAGGGCCACATGAGCCCTCTTCCCCAGGGCAGGGGTCCTTGTCTCTCCAGTCTGGAATTCTGGTTACAAGGGCCATGCTGAGAAGCTCCACTCCCCTGTTTTCACCCTCCCCTCTCCCTGAGCCCATGGGGACTATGCTGGGATCCAGCTCTGCCTCTGAAGAGTGTGGACCACCGGGACTCACATGAATTTTCCCATTGCTGGGTTTATATTTATATTTATATTTGGATGATCAGAGAAGTATGTGTGATGTGGGTTGTTGGCAAGTAAATCTTTTTTTTTTCCTCTCTCTTTCTTCAATGTATTTTTTTCCAAACTATTTCATGGGGTCCAAAAGAAAGTGGGGCTTTGTGTGCCAGCCCCACCTCCCAGCAGCGCTGAAACCAGATGAATGAGGATGGTTGCCGACATCTCACGGTGCATCTGGCCGCCAGACTTGGTGGAGACATGGCTCCATCTTTGACTTGTCTTTGAGGATTAATCACATTGCATGTTCTCTTCTGTCTTTTAAAAATATTTTTAATTGGTTCAAGCCAAAAAAAAAATTCCTAAAGCCTTGAGCCAATTTTATTGCAAATCATTTAATAACATTGCAAAATAGATTCTTTTTCTTTCTTTCCTTCTCTCACACGCCTGCCTCTCTTCCTGCCTTCTCTCTTCTCCTCACCCCCAGATTTCTCTCTTGTCTTCACTATGATTTTTTTTCTGACTATGATTTTTTTTTCTGCTTCAGACCCCCCCGCCCCACAACCTCTTTTATCTCCCCTCCATTCTTTACCCTTCCACCTTCCAAATGTGGGGAGTCACACCTTAGTTGAGGGAAAACAAAACCAAGATTTGACAGCTAATCTGTTTGGCAGATGCAAAACAACGTCCCCCCACCCATAGAAACTGTTTTCTATTTAAATAAAAGGCAGCATAACTGCCTTGCTTTCATCAGAAACTGTGTTTGAGAAATTTCATGTCATGTTTCCATGGCTGTCGGGAAAGAGTTTTGTTTGGAGCCAAAATTATTTGTACAATTGGATTGGCAGGAGAAAAAAAAATCCCAAAGAGAGCAAACATATTTATCCACTGTCCTGGTCTGCCAAGTGAGGCACGAAGCTTGCTTGTCCAACTTCCTCCCTAAATTGTGTGCAGCTTGTGGCAGCCTGACTTAAGCTGTTGGTAGAAGAGGTGAGGACCCTGCTGGGGTACCACTCTTGTGTTGACCTTACCTATCTCCTCAGTTAGAAGCCCCCATTGTTCAGGACTTAATCTTATTTCCTTTGCATTTTCTGGGGTGTCTGGTATAATTCTAAGTACCAAGATGGCTGAGTGGTGGCATCCATGATGCTCGAAGGGATATCACTGTACTAAATGCCTGCTATAGAAAACACTGGTTTGGGCCAGCCTTGTGAGTTACAGTTGTTTGGCTTTAGTGGTCTGTGTGCCCTGGCTACCCACTGGTAAGTATTTAGTCATTTCCTCAAATGCTCAGCTTCTGAGAAGCCTGCCCAAGTCACAGTAAACCCCAGTCAGTCTCCAGGTGCCAGGCTCCCTGACCTCATGAGCACCGTCAACTGCAGCTTTACTTGGTCCCCTATCCTTAGCAGATGGCTTTTGTGGTTTTCCACTTGCTAAGTACTTTACTTCAAGGCTAATTCATGGGTGAAGCTAAGCTATGGTATCTCAGGTGACCAAAGGATTGACTGTGGTGTGTGACTGTGTGTCCATTGATAGAGCAGTTTAGGGCTCAGTCAAGCTCCAGGCTGCCAGAGGCCACTTACTGAGGCAATGCCATCAAATCCTCTGCCTTCTTCGCTGCCACACCCAAGTTCTCCTATGAAGTTGTAAACCAGGGATTCAGCCAGAGAAAGCACTCAGAATCTTTATTTCCTTGTCCAAAGTGACTAAGACCACGGGGTCAGTTTGTCACTGAGTAGTGGAACCACTGGCACAGTGTCTTCTCAAGCTCTGTAACCTCATTTGTAGACTCAATGAGTTGCCACAAGGACAAGTTGAGGCTTGGAGGCCATGAGAGTTGGGGAATAGAATTAACAGTGAACCCAGAAACTTGCCCATGGCCCTAAGGCTGCTAAGCATCCCAGCAGCTTTGCCAAGTGAGCCCCATGCAGTGCCCACGATCTGATGGATCTCATCCAGACCTCAGCAGATAAGTGTAGGCTTGTCCTCTGATCTCTGAGAACATGGAGTCGGCTAGGACAGGACCATGTGTGATAAACGCCTGCATGGCCAGAATGCCACATTGTTTGAGTCCTCAGCCTAGTGCACAAAGATGGGGGTATGGGTGACTCCTGCAGCATCCAGCAAAGGTGCCATCTTTTCTGCCTGCACAGAAAGGGCTTTGATTTGCCACCAGGGAGGAGGGTGTTCGGGGAGAAGGCTGAGTGAAGAACCTCTTGGAAAGTTGGGGTTTGGGTTATACTAAGAATATAGAACTGAGACCCAGGCACTCTGTGAACTTTCTGAAAATGAGGAGGTAAACCTTCGGTTAAGATTTGACAGTTTGTATTGACCATATGTAGGCATATTCCTTCAGTGCTGTAATTTAACTCATAGTTCTAATTTTTATTAGTAGTAGTATTACTATTAGTATTACTATTTTGATTTCTCAAGACAGGGTTTCTCTGTGTAGCCCTAGCTGTCCTAGAACTAGCTCTGTAGACCAGACTGGCCTTGAACTCACAGAAATCCCCCTGCCTCTGCCTCCCAAGTTCTGGGATCAAAGGTGTGCGCCAATACTGCCTGGTTTGTTGTACTTATTATTAAGAGCTTCTTATTACAGGCAGAGTGATGGAGATTAGAGAGTAGTAAACATTCAAATGGACTCAAGATAAGATGTGCCCATTTGTGCTTTCACATATGCACCTCACCAGTGAGGAGGTGCTTGCACATACGTTCCATATGCTTTCCTGTTTTTCCCATGCCAAGAGAATTTGGACCTGACGTTCCCTTTAAGTGGAAAGAGGATGTGTAGAACATACCTACAGCGTGCCTTTGAAGAAATCCCTGTAGACAGTGTATCTAGGCATCTCGCAGAACCCACACGTGGGAATATGCAGCTTCCCTTTGGAATCTGTGCTTTTCAGGGGAAGGAACCAGGCAGGGCTCTGTAGAGAGACCAAGATCCTATGGGCTTTCTCAGAAAGGACAAAGTACTGAGACAATAAGGCATGTTAGTAACCTCAGAGCTGGCCCCAGAGACTTTTCCCTGGTGGAAAGCTGGACCGTTTAAGGAAGCAGCTGGAAGAATGTGCAGAGAGAGGCTACAAAGGGAGGGTGTGAGGGAAGGTAAAAGATCAGAGTGGAGAAAACGTTCCTGCCATGCGTGTCTCAAGCACACAGGCAACAAGCAAGGACAGGTGTCCTCTCAAGTCATTTCCTGTGAAACTTGACCCACCCTTCCGCCAACAGAGGCCTGTTAACCCCATCTGGAACTGGAGGGCCTGCCCCTTATTCCCAGTGTGGCATTGTTGAGGGCCAGGAAAGAAACTGCTTTGCAGAGCCCTGGCCTGGGAGCAGGTTGCTTTCCCCTTCACATGAAGCCAACGGGATGTCTCTTCATCTGCCTACTGATAGCTGACTGGTGTATTATTGATCACGGAGTCTCCTCTTTCTCTGGCCTCCTTCCTGTCCAGGAACACAAGGACTAGGGGCCCTGATTTCTACATCATTCACCACTTCATTACTCTGCCTTTGATCCCTTAGTGAAACTTGAATTTTACTGCAGCGGCTAAACTGGGAGTGATGGAAGTGGCAGCTAAGACTTAAGCTTAGGAGGCTCAAGGAGGGGGCAGCAGCAAAGACCAAAGTGCTGCTTATTTGTTTGGAAGCCAAGAAGCCTTGCCTGCCAGTCAGCCTTGTGAGGAGTGGGGTACCCAGATGGGATGTCCAGGGCCCTGCCCACACGGGCTGTTGTGCACATGTTGGCACCAGAACAAAGGGAGAGTTGGGCTGCCTGGCTGACCGGTGCCCAGCTTCATGCCACCCCGAATGCACAGCCTTCTGTTTCTGCTCTAGCAGCTGTCAGAGGGTGGAGTGGAAGCCAAGAGGAGCTCTCGCATTGGGTTGCTGAGGTGGGTGCCTGGTGGAGCGTCTACTCCATGCCTGGATGAGCCTTCCATTTTAGCAGGCAGGAGCCTGGGGCCATTATGATGGAGATGGCTTTCTGGTGCCAAACTCCTTTCAGTTGCTCACATCTTGCTTGCAAAATGATCTGCAAGGTTTAAGTATATTCTTGCTCCAGGCAATTTTCCCTGTGATGATGTAAAGAAAGGATGAGGAAAAACAACCCTTGGTGGGGTAGCTTTAGATTTATTAGACCGTGGAGGAGAGTGTTTCTTAGTGCCTAGGGAATCTTCCAAATGCTCCCGAAGTGCAGTTGCTCATAGCTCACTTGGTGGGGAGCTTCCTGACTTGGCAGGTACAAGACTCTCTACCCTGAAGGAGGATCAGGGCCTTTGCATATTTTCAATGAAATGCTTTTAAAGGAGTGGCGTTACCAGTATTCAGATGGAAACTCATTCATCATCCTAACTGAGAGGCTCAGCCAGGTCATGGCTACATAATGTGCAGGCCCAAGTGCAAAATGAAAATGTAGGCTCCTTTGTTCACATGGGGTTAAAGATTTAAGATGGTTCAGCAGTTAAGAGCGTTGGTTGCTCTTCCAGAGGACCTGGGTTCAATTCTCACCCCCTGTGTAGCAGCTCACAACTGTCTGTAACTCCGATTCAAGGGGATTGGATACCCTCTTCTGACCTCCTGGGTACTAGACATTCTTTTTCTAAAATAACTGCCCTTAATAACTGAGGTGGGTGCCTGGTGGAGCGTCTACTCCGTGCCTGGATGAGCCTTCCATTTTAGCAGGAGCTGCTAACCACACTGAAAATGCTCAAGAAACATTTGTGTTAGGACCTTGTCCTTGAGCTCATGATGTTAAACAAGATTCCTGAGACAATTTGGGTTCATCTGTCTTGTAAATGGTCATCTAACTTGTGAAGCTTGGTTCCCATGACTATCGACTGTAACATGGCTGAGACCCAAGTTGGGCTCAGAGGACATATATGATCAAGTTATGACCCCTGTCCTTAGTGAGCTTTAACACTGAAAAGAAATGGACAATTATCTTTTCATAAACAACAGCAAAACAAAACAAAACAAAATATAACAAACAAAAAACAGAGGTCTTTCTTCCCTACTGTGGCCTGACTGACAACTTCTAGAAAGTTCTACGACCTTGCCAGTCTATTGATCACCAGGTCCCCCTGTGGTGACTATAGCTTATTTGCAGCAGTTATTTTCCATGTTTTGTGAGAAACCTTATTTCCTCCTACTCTGCTTGCCTTTCTGAGTGGCCCATTGGAAACAACACTGCAAGCAGGTCGAGTCTTGCAGTGAAAGTTTAGGACGTCCAAGGCTGAGAGATGGAGCAGAATTTGGGATGGTTTGCACTCTGAGAGTGGCCTTCCATGGCTTCCTTGGTACCATACTGAAAAGAGGGTCTGCGTAAAATATTTTAGCCCTTTCTTTGTGTTCTATTAGCTTTACTCCTTCTCTTAAGATAGATTCGGCTACAATCCTGAAAACCCAGAATGTTCAGAATGTGGCTTTATGGTAGAAATGGCCAGCTTTTCAACAGCATCGGTGATCTGGCCCATGCAAAGAGATTTGTTTCTCAGACACATGAATTGAGAAGCATGCTGCTCTTGCTCCAGATGGGTCTCCATTCTCCCCCAGTCCTTACCCAAAGCTTACACAGAAGAAGCAGCTGTGGGATGCCAGAATACGCTGAAGCCTTGTGTCAGGACCCTCAACAGTTCCTCTCAGATTCCACATCGGGGTGCCGCCTGGGGTGTCCTAGTGTCCAGGGAAACCCCTCGTCACCTAGGAGTATCATCAAGACATCCACCGAGTCCCAGCTATCCCCTAAGCAGAGTGTATTAGTCATTAGAGACTGTGGAGCTTGGGCAGCAGCATCTTGGCTATGTTTTGTGGTTTGTGACAGAGTCACTTTTCACTGTGAATGGGTGAGAACCCGGGAGGCTGTTCTTGATGGAACTGGAGAAAAGCATCAACATTTCTGGTCCTTGTTCTCTTTGGTCTCCATTCTCGGAGCCTTCTTACATGTACTTGGACATTTGCAGCTTGACCATGACCCAAATCCAGGACACCTGAGTAGTACCAGCTCACTCTTAGGGTTCAGTATTGCAGAAGAAACTGTTCTGGTCACCTTCTAGCCAGATTCTTCGTGCCTCCCCAAACTTATGTTTATAGACACTCCATACAGTGATGAGACCATGCATTCCATGCTTATGAACCTCTGTATACCCCTAGAAGCCAAGAAGCATCCCATCATTCTCTTAGGGCCTGAGAGAAGATCCTAAAGACCATATTGTGACTTACAGCACCAACCCATCCTAGGATGCCGCACTGACATTCTCCGCCCAAATCTACTTGGAACCTCCCTTCCTCTCCACAGATCTCCAGGACTTTAAGTTAGATGTGCAGCATGTGATTGAAGTGGATGAGGGGAACACAGCTGTCATTGCCTGCCACCTGCCCGAGAGCCACCCAAAAGCCCAGGTCCGGTACAGCGTCAAACAGGAGTGGCTGGAGGCCTCTAGAGGTAAGGAACGGGCAAGAACTCCAAGACAAGCCCAGGATCCCTGACTACTGATTGCTTTCATTTGTGTCCACTGTTGCTTCCTTCCTGAGTCCCCATGATCATGTTGACAGCCCCAACATCAGGCTAGCCAGCTGTCCTCCACTCTAATATTTGGCTCTAAAAGATGCCAAGGAGACAGTTTCCATGAGGGAGTGTCTCTGTCCTGTCTTGCAGACTAACTCATCTTGTGGGGCCCTGGAAAGCATTGGCAAGCTGTTGCCATTTGATCAGGCCCTCAGCATATGGCTGGTTCCAGATGCTGTCTGTTCAAGCCCCTGGTACTAGGCATGGAGACAAAAGCTGCCTGATGAGCCCAGAGTCCTCAGAGCTTCAGCATTCCCTGGTGGGAGGGAATCTTCCCCCACATGGTCTTTGGTGGGTCCTCACAGCTGCTCCCAGTTCCTGGGCACCAGGATAATCTCAGCTCTCACAGCTTTCTGCTCAGACCACAGTGGACAGGATGGCTAACCTAGGGGAGGCCACAGTTTGGTCCACAGTGGCAACAGGGAGGAGTATGTCCATCAAAATTAAGTCAGCCTCCTCCACAACAAACTCACATGTAAGGCCAAGTTGACCTAACTTGCCCTGACCTTATGGCTCAAAATGCACACCTTTCATATTATAGAATTTCTTTGCTTACAAAAGGAATATATGCTTATGATAGATATCTTAGGAGGAAAACAGAAACTCAGAAAAGACGGATCACTGCTTTTGAAATGTAAGCACACTGATCCAACCACACAGAAATAATGCCGAGGCGAGAAGAGACGACGGGAGTTCTAATCCCTGTTCCCTGGCAGAGGCTTGGCAGCAGTCCTGGGCAAGATTTTTTCCATCTGGCATTTGCCTAAGCAGCTCACACCTGGGTGGCCCAGCAGCAGGCAGGCACCAATCTTAGTGACACCATGGCTCCCAGGAGGGGCCACCAGGACCAAGCTCAGAGCTGACTGATGGCCAGGAAGCCTGGCAGAAAGCTCTGCCTGCCACAAAACTGAGGGCCATCCCATCGCTGGGCTGCCCAGAAGTTGTGAGTCTGCCTCCTGCCTAACAAACCTGAACACATGCTTCAGGCCCCACCCACAGCACTCAAAGCCTGCCAGGCCAGTGAAGCCCAGGATCCCCGGCACAGAGAGGCAATGGCTCAGGGTTGGAATTCCTCTCCAGTGAGGTGGCTATCATGGTGGCTGTGACAGAGATGGGCAAGAAGTGCTAAAGTCAAGTCCATAAACTCATCTTTTCCCCATTTGTACGGCATGAGCCTCAATCTTAACAGGATTTTAGCAGCAAACTTTCTGCTCTTTTTCTTTCTTCCTTCGAGACAGGGTTTCTCTGTGTATCCCTGGCTAGCCTTGAACTCAGAGATCTGCCTACCTCTGCTTCCTAGGGTGCTGGGATTAAAGACAGCCCCACCACTGCCCATTACATTCTGCCCCTCTCTAAGTGGACCTACATGTGGATGAACTCAAGATCACGCTGTGTCCGTAGATTCAGAGCGGAAGCCCAGGCTGATGCTGAGCCCTTCATCCTTTCCACCCTCTCCTAGCTCCCTTGTGAGTTAAGAAGAGGCTCACAGACCAGTGCTAACTCAAGGGCATTCAGCCAAGCAGTTCAGGGGCCTGTAGGCTAGTTAGCTCCATATGCTGGCACCCTGCCGACACGGTACCAAATTTTACGTGGAGAACAGCATTTCAGGCTTTGCTTTATTCTCTCTGGGACCCCTTAACTCTAGGGGACTTTCAGACTGTAAGATTCTATGCCCAAACCCACCTCATCTTCCTTCTCCCTTAACCTCTCCACAGACAACTACCTGATCATGCCCTCAGGGAATCTCCAAATCGTCAATGCCAGTCAGGAGGATGAGGGCATGTACAAGTGTGCCGCTTATAACCCAGTGACGCAGGAAGTGAAAACCTCCGGCTCCAGCGACAGGCTGCGCGTGCGCCGTAAGGACCAGCCTCTCTTGTCGATGGTGGGGTATTGTGGATGAGGGCCAGCGAAGCTGAAAGGGGACAGGGGGATCTGGGGATACCACAAACCAAGTTCAGGGTCGGTGAGCCTAGATGTAGAGAGAGGGGTGTCAGCAACCCAGCCTGGCTCACCAGCGTAGCTCATTGCTGTGGAGGGCAACGCCCTTACCGTGTTACTTTGCCAGAGAGGTGAGTTTGCTGGGTAGGAAGGGAGAGCAGTGTCTTCATGCAAGTGACACCCTTGTGGATGGCCTCGGGGCCTGCCTTCTGCTCCTAAATTGTGCCCAGGTGAAAATCTATGGAGGCCCCACAGGCTCCTCCTTTTACGTGTGAACACTCTCACTCCTGGGCATCCTCTTAGGTTTCCCTAGTACTCAGTGAGCTAGTGCAGGGCACAGAGGGGATTTTCTCCCAAAGTTAATGGAGCTAAAGCTTTCTTATTCTCTTCCTATGGAGAAAGAGTCTTCAAAACTGTGTTTTTCTGGGTTTTCAAAACCCAGAGCTGCCACTGGCTGGCCTAGTGGGCTCATAGTGTGGGTCATGGGACAGGTTCTGTAGGGACCAACACCCAGGACAGCAGTACACTGGGAGAAGCAACCTCTCAGCCATTCTGTGCATCTTCTCCCCAACATTGAGAAAGATGGCTGCTCTCTCTATGGAGCCGTTCTGTGTTTGGGGACCTTGAAGTGTAAAAAGGTGTGACTTTAAACAGTGGCTCCTGCTCAGCTGAGTGGGTTGCTCATCCTCTAAGGGACACACCAGCTTGGATGCTGAAGTCTAGGTGGGGTCTAGCAGGTCTTGGCCTCTCACTTTGTCGTCAGACTCAGGGTGCACTGCCTGAAGCCAAGCAGGAAATACTGCCTGTGGCGTTCAGTTCTCCTCTTTGCTTACTTGTTTCTCTGTAAGCGCCTCTAGTTAAGAGCTTAAGTTATGTTCTCTGTAGGAGAAAAAAACCTCGCCCCTGGCAAGTGGTGTTGCTTTAGCTATGTTGTGAGCCTCAGAGGGGTTGTTTTATCTCAAGCCCTTGCTCTCTGGAACCCTTCTGGGGCTGGGTCATCAGAGGCAGGATGGGGGAAATTCATGTGTGTGTCCTTTTCCTTCTTCCCTCTCCAGGGTCCACTGCTGAGGCTGCCCGCATCATTTACCCACTGGAAGCCCAGACTGTCATTGTCACCAAAGGCCAGAGTCTCATACTGGAATGTGTGGCCAGTGGGATCCCGCCACCTCAAGTCACGTGGGCCAAGGATGGGTCCAGCATTGCTGGCTACAACAAGACTCGCTTCCTGCTGAGCAACTTGCTTATTGACACTACCAGCGAAGAGGACTCAGGCACCTATCGCTGTATGGCTAACAACGGGGTTGGGGAACCCGGTGTAGCTGTCATCCTCTACAATGTCCAGGTCTTTGGTGAGCATCCCCATGGATTCCTCCTCTTTAATCTTACCCTCTGACATTGCTGGTCGTTCTGGAAGCATATAACCTAGCTCAGGGAGGGTTACGTTGTGAAAGGCCACAGTGGGGAAGCACATTGGAAAGACAGAGATTCTTAGATCTCAGGGCTAGGGCCCTGGATCCTGGTGTGCTCTTTAGTCACCTAGACACATTACCCCCCTACACACACACACACACACAAGGGAGGGTTACGTTGTGAAAGGCCACAGTGGGGAAGCACATTGGAAAGACAGAGATTCTTAGATCTCAGGGCTAGGGCCCTGGATCCTGGTGTGCTCTTTAGTCACCTAGACACATTACCCCCCTACACACACACACACACACACACACACACACACACACACATAACACACATACATACATACACACTCCTCTCATAGGAAGAGTTCCACAGCCAAGGAGGAGGAAGCCACTCAAAGGCAGTGTCTCATTCCAGGCTTTGTAGTCCTGGGGGTGGGAAAATGAAGCCCTCCACATTCTGATCTGTTTTCTCCACAGAACCCCCTGAGGTCACTGTGGAGCTGTCCCAGCTGGTCATCCCATGGGGTCAGAGTGCAAAGCTCACCTGTGAGGTTCGTGGAAACCCCCCACCCTCTGTGCTATGGCTGAGAAATGCCGTGCCCCTCACCTCCAGCCAGCGCCTCCGGCTGTCTCGCAGAGCCCTGCGTGTGGTCAGTGTCGGGCCTGAGGACGAAGGCGTGTACCAGTGCATGGCTGAGAATGAAGTTGGCAGTGCCCACGCTGTGGTCCAACTGAGAACTGCCCGGCCAGGTGAGTGTAAGCAGCCCAGAGGTCAGGAACTCCAGCTGAGCAGGCCTACAGCCCTTTCCTCAACTACAGTCGACCTTAGTGACTTGCAGTTGCAAGATCAAAACTGCGCTTTCCTGTTAGTAAATCAAACATGCCAGTTTCCATTTGTGCATGCGATCTCTTTGGTGGGAATTTCAAAAGTGAGTTAGCTTTCCAAGTGTGTGGGCTTCCGTGACTATGCAGAATCAAGCTTAAAAAGCAGGACTTTAAAACAAGGGCAAGTAGGTCCTTCCTTTTTGGCTTGAACCACTTCAGTTGTCTCTTGTACTGGTGGGGCACCTGTTGTGAGTTGTCCCTTGCACTGGTGGGGCACCTGTTGTGAGTTGTCCCTTACACTGGTGGAGCACCTGTTGTGAGGGAATGCAGCATACAAGAAAGACACCCTCTGCTGAAAACACTTCCTGTAAAGGAGGTGAAACCAGGGAAAGGGTTTGAGAGAAGACTACAGTGGATGACTCTATGTGTATATGTGTGTGTGTGTGTGTGTGCGTGTGTGTGCATGTGATCATTATCAGCTCTCAATATCCTATGGGGGAGGGCATCAAGTGGGGTTGAGAACGAGGCTGGGAAAGTCTGCAGACAGAATTGTTGCCATGCTGCTCTTGCTTCTAGAGTCTCAGAGAGCATTCCCAGTAGTTCATGACTCCAGTCACCTCGGCGGAGAAGGAGAAGACTGCCATTGTGTGCTAGTGTTAAAGCTTCATGGTGAAAGGACATGTTCCCAGCCCAGTGTAGCAAAGAGAACTAAGGTCCAGGTGCCGTCCAGAGCCAAATGGGATGATTCGTGTGTGCTTGTTGGTTATCCTTGTAGCAGATGCCCTGGGGGAACAGCTTTGAAGGAGGAAAGGGTTGTTGGGTTTTTTGGCTCATGGTTTCAGTCCCTCATGGCAAAGGAGGATATGGTGGGGCAGAGCCACTCACATTCGGAAGACACTGAAAGAATCCTGCTACACTAACTGGCTTTTTCTTCTCCATTTTATTCCACTGGGCCCTCAGCCTATAAATGGCAGTTCCTATGTTAGAGATGGGTCTTTCCCTTTGGTTAATCCTCTCAGGAAACACCTTAAATCTCTAAACCCAAAGGTTGTGCTTTCCTAACCTCCCATGTGTTTCTCAACCAAGCCAAGCTCACAGTCAAGATTAACCATCGCAAATCTGCCCTCTGTCAACTGGAGGACCCACTTTCAGTTCCCAGAACCAATGTCAAGTAGCTCACCACTCCCTTTAACTCTAGTTCAGGGGCTCTGGCTCCCTCTTCTGGTCCCCAAAGGCTTTTGCACTCACATAGTGCACATAAACTCATACAGATGCAGACACACAAATAAAAAAATAAATCTTAAAAAAAAGTCCAAGTTCAAAGTCTCTTCTGAGCAAGCTCTCTGTTTGCTCAGGTAACAACCTATCCCATCTGGAACCCAGCTACAACACAGTGGTCAATGGATGCCTGAATGGCTGGATGAAGGAGAAACACTTCCCAAAGTGACCCTGTGTGAGCAGGTTGTCCCAGAGAGTTCTCATCTCAAAGCAAAGTCTGTCAAATGATTTAAAACCTTTACACACTTGAGGCTGCCCTGAGTAGGGTAAAGCTATTTCTTGACATGCTCTCAAGATGCCTTTTGTACCATCTTGGTACAAAGTATGTGGCTTCCTCCTGATGACTCTGATGGCTTTAACCACCTCCATGGCCAAATGTATGTTTTTCAAATGGTTTCGCAGTCCTTCTTGTTCCTAACTCTCGCTATAAGCCTTGTAAAATCAACTAACACTAAGCATGCCATGGCCTGGATGCTGACCCCCTTGTAATTTCCTCTAATTAGTTTGTTGCTTTCAAGCTTAGCTTTTGGAGAAGTCTTTGCCACTGTGTTCTCGTTCTGTCTTTCCTATCTAAAGTTCTTAAGTCTATCTTACATCTGTCTTGCTCTGTCTTAAGCACAGTCTTTCCTGTCATCCCCTCAGCATCTTGCTTTTCTGAGCTCCCACCAGAAGCCCATTAAGTTCTGTGGACAGTGCCCTAGAGCTTTCTTAGCACTCATATCCGTTCTACAGAGCCCTCCTGTCAATCAGCACCAGAAGGCACAAGAACCGCAAGGCAGATTTAGCTGCAACCTCAATCCCTCTTCTCTGGTGCCAGCTTTCTGTGCTTGTCGCTTTTTCCAGCACTGTAGCAGACAAAACAGCATCGAGGGAGAAAACAACTCAGAGGGCAGGAATCGTTTGTTTTGGTTCATGGTTTCAGAGGTTTTAGTGCATAGCTCTCAGCTCTGCAGAGTCTGGGAGCAGAGTAAGGAAGAACTTCATGTCAGTTCCTGTGACAGAAACAGTATGGCAGATAGTAAACAGAGAAGGGACTGGGGGGAGGGACAACGCCACAGTGACCTACTTCCTCCAAAAAGGCTCCAACTCCCCCAAAATGGCACTGTCAGCTGGGAACCAATCTTTTAACACATGAACCTGTAGCTATGACATTTAAGCTATCACATCTGCACCAATGAGATGGCTCAGCAGGTGAAGGTGCTTCCTGCCAAGCCTGTAGACCTGAGGTCAAGCCCCAGGACCCACCCACATGGACAGCCACCTCCCTAAAGTTGTCCTCTAACCACCATATTCACTGTGGTGCACACACATGCGCACGCGTGCGCGCGCGCGCACACACACACACACACACACACACACTTAATAAAATGCAATAAAAATTAAATGTAAACCTCAGCACCATCAAATACACATCCTGAAGACACAGGCAACAGGTTACACAGACGCTATCTGTCTTCTGCCTTCAAACAGCAGCAAGAGGCCTGGTCCAAGTGGACACCTATCCTTTTCCTTCTGGCAGGACAAGGTCACCAGCTTTCTCTTCTGCAGAACCTGGTTGTATGTCACAGGTGGGCTGATGGGGTCTTAGGTCTCCTCTGATTTTCTTCTGTTTTCTCCCTGGCAGGTGATCAGGGCCACTAACACCTTCCTCCTTCCCTTCTCTTTCCTGCTTGGTCCTCAGACACGACCCTGAGACCCGGGAGAGATGCTAAGCCGGTTGCTGCCACACCTCCCATGCCGCCCTCCAGACCCAGCAGACCTGACCAGATGCTGCGGGAGCAGCTAGGGCTTGCTAAGCCTTCCACATCAGTACAACCGACTTCCCTGAAGTGCCAGGGAGAGGAGCAAGTCGCCCCTGCAGAGGCCCCCATCATCCTCAGCTCACCCCGAACCTCTAAGACTGATTCCTACGAGCTGATCTGGCGACCTCGGCATGAGGGCAGCAGCCAAGCGCCCATCCTGTACTACGTGGTGAAACATCGTAAGGTATGACCCTGGCACTGTACCACCCTCTCCCTGCGAGCCTCCTCTTAGTGAGGCTGACGTGAGTTCCTCTGTTTCCTGACCTGAAGTCAGGCCCCAGTATGCACTCAGCATGCACCACAACTGTGCCCTTCTTCTCAAATGCCCTTTGCTACCCCCTGTAATGCTAATGGCAATATAGACAGCTGGTGGCTCAGAGGCTCACATAGATCCTCTGCCTGCATGGAGTAAGCTTTGTGTACTCAAGTCCAGAGATAACTAACCTCCCTCCTATTACCATCACCATTCTCCCCACTTACTCCCACCATATTTTGGTGATGCTATTACAATTTGTTTTCCTACCAAAGCAAGCTCTTTTTAAAACATCCCTGTGGGGACTTTAGCAGGGCAAATGACCTGTCCAGCCGGGAAAACAAATATTAAGAAGCAAAGTAGGCTGTGAAATGCTCTCAGTTCTCAGATACTGAGGTAGCTCCAATTTGACCAGCAGGCAGTAGAGCCTGGCACATCATGATATTGAGACCTTAGCTATTTCCTCTCAACAAAGGGAATCTGTCCAGGGGCTATTGCAGAAGGTCAGGGAGAGCCATTTAGATTGTGAGAAGCTGCAGAGACGGAGCTATGTTGGTCCCATGGTCTTGGACATGGTGATGAGGCAGACCAAGGCCTTCAGGCTGCCACTGTCAAAGCTGTGGAAGGAAGATGAGATAAAATTCCTCATAAAACAGCATTTCTATCCACCACAACTTCGTGCTGTTTCTTTTTAATCCCATCATATAATAGAAAAGTGCTGGTTTTTAAATGGATTAAAAGTTTTTATCACCAGCCGCCTATTCTAAACGTGGAGTTTATATTCATTTAGAATTCTATTTATTTACTTATTTTTGCTTATAAAAAATGGTTTGTGCACTTGGAAGAAAATGTGGGAATGTGAAATGGAACTGAAAATATTTATCCACTTTTTCCTATTCCAAAAGCAAACAGGAAAGCAAGACTACCCTTCCACGGTGGAGTGTTCTGACCCTGCACAAACCAGGTCCCCACTGCAAACACTGCTGGCCTCTCATAGGCTGTCCTTTTCTTTGTCCTGACTTCTCCGAATACCTGGGAGCCAGAGAAGTTCCCAAAGACCTTAGGTGGTCAGAAAAGTTCCTAAGACCCAAGCAACACTGTGTACTGCCATGTAGTTTCCCAGGTAGGCATAGGAGGCACCACCATCCCCACCTCTGCCCTACTCCTAGGAACAACAAAAGGTGTGAAGGGTTTTATGAAAAATAACAGCCTTGTTTAGCCTGTATTCCAGGGCAGGGCTGGGCCCCATCTTTATTTTCCTGTGTAATCAGACACCTCCCTATGAGTTGTAGGCCAAAATCAGGGAAGGCCAAGCATGGTACCCAAGAGACAAAAACCAGTGTGAGAATAAGAATAATATTTTTCAGGCCAATAGGTGGTCCTGAAGCTACCTCCCACAACAGGCAGGCAGGCGACATCACACTGAGGTAACCCGGAAATGCCAGGCCGATGCTGAGTACACCCTCCCAGTGTGTGTGACAGTGACTAATTACCCTTGCCTTTTTTATTTTCATTTCTGGGTCTCAGTGGAAGTATGAGGCCAGTTCTGGGAGGGCAGAAGGAGGAGGGGGTGCAGGGAAGTGACAGTTAAGACAGGGCCCCTGCCGAGTCTGGCTTCCATTAGGCACTGCCCTGTGGAACAGTTGGAGCTTTTAAGTGGACTTGCCAAGGGGGAAAGTATGTCTTGAAAGCTGTTCTTGCGTGTGGCAGTAATATAGCTTAATGGTCATCACCCGAGAGAGAAATGTTGGGGTCAGAAGTCAGAGTTGGGTTGTGTGTTTTTCAGGCCCTGTCCTCTGATTTTCATATCCGTGAAACAAGTTTCATCTCCTAGTCCACTGTAGACATGGGCTACTGTGTTTGGGTTTCTAGCACCACTGGGGATTCTCAGTTTGTGAAAACCTTTCCCCTTGGAACAAATCCTGGAAGTCCAATGTTAATGAGCTCAGACCATCCCCTTGCCTTGAATGGGAGGTTTTGTTCTACTCTAGAATACTCTGCTTAGGGATGAGAGCTTTCGCCACCAGCTGCTTGCTTTCCTCATCAAACCCCAGCTTTCCATTCTGGAAGGCTTTCTGGGATACATGGAGCTGGCCCCTCTTAAAAGATGGAGGGTTATATGAAATTATCTCTCACCATTGCCTTTGGGGTGCTTGGAACCCTGTCATAATTTTTATTAAAAATTCATTTATAATCCTTAACATGGACCCAGTTTTTAAGCTTCAAAAGCATGGATGGAGAGCAGAAGCAGAAAGAATTAAGTTGAGAAATCTCAGAGGGTGACACATACAGAAAGGGAGGAGACAAATGAGCTAGGTGTTTATTTGTTGGGGACCTCACCCACGCCACGTCGTCTAATTTGGCCTCAGAACTCCTCAAGACGTTGTATTTGCCTTGTTTTAGAAATGAGCTGCTCAGGGCTGGGGAGTGAGGGAGTTTGGCCGTGGTTTTTAAGTCAGACCTTGGAGCTTTCTGCTCCCAGACTCCTCGCGGTAGAACAGGTTGCGTGCCCTTTGGACTCAAGTGAGGGTGTCTGTGCTCACTAAATTCCTCAGCTCTCTCAGCTTAGGCCCCTTGCCTGTGATGTGAGAGCAGAATGAAGACTGATTGCTGAGACTTGAGGACGAGTGAAGTAGTGCCCTCATGGCGAGAACGCTCTGGTGCACGTCCCATTGATACAGCTTTGGTTATCATTCTCGTCTGTGTCCCTCTTTATCTGGATGGAAGGTTCTATGTTTGACTCAGGATGCAAACAGAGAGAGCCTTAGAGGAGGAGGTTGTAGGAGATGGGGGAGGAGTGGCCTTAGGCGCAGTCCCCAGCAGTTTGAGCTTGGCTTTCTATCTATCCTTGCGAGCTTCCCTCATGAGATTATTACCCAAGAGACCAGGAGATGGGACCTACAGTTCCACCTGCTCCCAACTTGGCCCATGGTCCATCCCCTCTTTCTGCCCATGTGGGCTCAGGCTGAAGTCTTCCTGGACACTAGAGGAGAGGCTGGCCCTTACCCCAGTCACCTTCTTCAGCAGGTCACAAATGCCTCTGATGACTGGACCATCTCTGGCATTCCAGCCAGCCAGCATCACCTCACCCTTACCAGTCTTGATCCTGGAAGTTTATATGAAGTGGAGATGGTGGCCTACAACTGTGCTGGAGAGGGCCAGACGGCCATGGTCACCTTCCGAACAGGTAAAGTCAAAAGTGCCTAGCGCAGAGTTCCAAAGGCCAGGGCAAGTTATAGGAGGCCCAGGTGCAAAATCCTGTTGACTTTGTACAGCTCTTCATCCTCAGCTCTATCCTTCTCTGCTGTGGACTTATATGACTGGGCTAAAGCGCTTACTTTTTTTCACATAAAGGATGAGCCACCTCTCTGGCATCCCACCATCTCTCCCAAGCACAGAGGCCAATAGCAACACCATAGTTGAGCTGACCAAAGCTGGAGATTACACCACACTTTCAATACTCTCAAATCATATTTGTATCATCTCGTCATGGCCCTGGGTAGATTCTTAGGCAAGAAGGGATTTTGATAAAGGAAGGCTCATATACTCTCTCACTTGCTGTTCTTAATCCCCTCCCTCCCAGGACGGCGGCCCAAACCTGAGATCGTGGCTAGCAAGGAGCAGCAGATCCAGAGAGATGACCCTGGTACCAGCCCCCAGAGCAGCAGCCAGCCTGACCATGGCCGCCTCTCCCGTAAGCCCAGCAGCAGTTGGGGGCAGGCTATGAGCAATGGGGACAAACTTTCACAGAGGCATGTTGCTGCAGGCTAAATGAGGTTAGGGTTCTGTAGCCCAGGAGTCTGGTGACATATTCTTAGCATCTCCTTAGTAACCACAGTGAAAAACAAAAATTACAGCTTGGTATCCTTGGGATAAAATACTAGAATTACTAAGTCTGTGGGTTCAGAGAGCAGCAGTTCTCTGTTTTTGGAGAAGAGTAGAAGAAGATTTATCTAGCTCTGGGCCTTCTGTGCAAAGGAATCTGAAACAAACAACAGCAGGCAGAGGGCTGGGAGAATGAACAGGCCCCATCAGGGCCAGGCTGGGTCTAGTCGGCCCACAGCATCATCCCATGGTGTCTCTGTCTTCCTGCATCTTTCCTCTGTGCATGGCCATCCCAGCCCCAGAAGCTCCAGACAGACCCACCATCTCCATGGCCTCAGAGACCTCTGTGTATGTGACATGGATTCCCCGTGGCAATGGAGGTTTCCCCATCCAGTCTTTCCGCGTGGAGTACAAGAAGCTAAAAAAAGTGGGAGATTGGATACTAGCCACCAGTGCCATCCCTCCCTCGAGGCTGTCTGTGGAGATCACAGGTCTGGAGAAAGGTAGGGGCCTGGCGTCTCTCTTCCTGGTCCTCTCTGCCCTGGTACCACACGGAGGAGGAGGAACAATGAAGGGTCTCTTCCTTCATCCTCCCCCGCCACCTAGTACTCACGGGTATGGAATCTGTGGTTCTGCCTCAGCCCCTCCTCCATCTCTCCACAGAAGAGGCCAGAGTCACTTCCTGTGTGGCTTGAGGAGGATGCACATTCTTATGGGTCCTGTGTAGACCTCTTTGGGGAAGAGCTGACCAGATCTCCCTGGACTAGGCCTTGGTGGGCAGTGGGGGAATCAACTGTATTTCCCGAACTCAGGGAGGGTTTCTTTCACAGGCATTTCCTACAAGTTCCGAGTCCGTGCCTTGAACATGCTAGGGGAGAGTGAACCTAGTGCTCCCTCCCGGCCCTACGTGGTGTCAGGATACAGTGGCCGTGTGTACGAGAGGCCCATTGCAGGCCCTTACATCACCTTCACAGATGCAGTCAATGAGACCACCATTATGCTCAAGTGGATGGTAAGTGGCCTGGCCACCAACACCATGGGAATGGTCTCTTACTTGCCTGCAAGCTTGGCTCCCCATTTGGTACACCCAAAGGCTCATACCCCCGCCCCTGCCCCCATGGGAAACCTGGGAGGGTGATGGTCACTGGAGCTGCTGTTAGCTGTCTCTTGTGACCTGGCTCCCTCTTTCTGTTGCATCCCACTCATCCTCCTGCCTTTTACCTGATACCGCAGGGAATCCCGACACTTGTCCAGTGTCGCCTTCCTGTTTTCAGGGAGGCTCAGCAGGAACCAAAGTCTTTGGAAAAGTACAATTTATTTCTTCTAAAAACTCCGGGGCCCATTGGCAAAATAAAATAATGCCCAATCTCTACAGCTTTCTTCAGAGAACCCGAGAGACTTATTCAGGAATGTTTGCTGGGGCCCCCACGAAGTTCAAACTCTGGGGAAGAGATTGCAGTTTTGATGATTTCTCTGATGTACTATCAACATGCCTCTTCTCCATTCCATGTAGTATATCCCAGCCAGTAACAACAACACTCCAATCCATGGCTTCTATATCTACTACCGACCCACGGATAGTGATAATGACAGTGATTACAAGAAGGACATGGTGGAAGGTAAGATGTGCTGATAGTGTGTCCTTTGCTGACAAGGGGAATCTGGGGTTGGTAAAACCTCATCTATGCTCAGTGTTATTGAGTCATCTATGACACACATGGAGCCATATAGTTAAAAGACTCAGTATGCTTCTTTTTAATGACCACAGCAAAACAGAAACATGGGTGGTCGCCAGATAATTCTCCTGTGCCTCCTGTGTTGATCAGTGGCACTAGCTTAAACAAACAACTTTGTCTGACTGTGTGATCAAGGCTAAGCATATGCCATGCCTTCTGCGTTGGTCAGTGGCAATAGACAACCATAGTGACCCTCACTCTCCTTCCCAGGGGACAGGTACTGGCACTCCATCAGCCACCTGCAGCCGGAGACCTCCTATGACATTAAGATGCAGTGCTTCAATGAAGGAGGGGAGAGCGAGTTCAGCAATGTCATGATCTGTGAGACCAAAGGTGATTTTCCGGGGGTCCCCTCCTGTGCTGGGAATTCCCACGAGGTTGAGCAGAGTCATGCTTCCACCCACCCCAGTATTCCTTTCCAAGAAGATCCTGATTTTTCCAAGTGTCCCAGACCTCACCAGTTGCCACCCTTCCTAGTTGTTTGTACTTTGTGTCGACATGTCTAGGTTACCATCATGATGGCTTTAAGGACTTGAGAATTAACTGACCCATGATCTCATTAGAAATAGAATATCTGAATATCAGAAAATTCTTTATATATGCATCTTGGCCAAAGTTACACAGCCAAGATATGGTAGAGCCAGCTTCAAACAGTCCCGTATAGCTACAAGCCCAGGTTTCTTTTCTGCACTGAAACATTAAACACCCACATGCACTTCTTAAGATGTGTGCATTGCTCAGTGATTCCAGTTTTTAAATACTCAAAATGAGATGAAACCAAGTATTGCCAGGGACATAATCAGAAGATCACAAACAGCACTCTCCTGTGACTGAGACAACAGTGTTCTCTGTCCCATTTTACAGTGCCTTTGGTCACCTCACCAATACTCACTTAGCACCTCCCATGGGCACGTGGCCTCAGTGCAGTGTCTACCAAAGAAAGGGACACATGTACATACAGCCCAAACTCACATCAAAATCTGAACACAAAGTACTCAGGGAAAGCCAGCAGCTTCATAAGGCCTTCTTAGGTCTTCAGACTGTCTCTTTAGGCTGGAATGAGGAGGGAATGGCCTGGGGAACATGTCAAACCTAAAAAGCAGCTCCAATGGGAGGAGAAGGGGCAGCTTAGGAGAAAGGCCAGAGACACCAGCAGCAGCGGGTCACTGAAGGATGCCAGAGGAGAAGCTAGTGCAGAAGACTGTGAGCTGGAAGAGGTCCATGTTGGGCTTCTTTGTAATAAGGGTCATGAGTGGGCTGAGGGGAGAGAGCTGGGACTCTGAAATAAAGGTGAAAAGAACAGTTTTCGGCATTGCTTTTGGGCAGGACCTGGGCCAAGTGCATGCTGGGTTGGGGGATGATAAAGTACTTAAAAGCAAGCTTGAGGTTTTCACTTGGAGCACTGCTCAGGTGACTGCTGTCTATTGGAATGGAGAGGGCAAAAAGAGAAACGGACCACATAGAAATGGGAAAAAAGGACTAGGAAAGTTACCAATGGCTGATTCTTTGGGGATGCTCAAAGTATCTGATAAAAACAGTAGGTTGCAGGGCGGTGTCACACGCCTCTAATCCCAGCGCTCAGGAGGCGGAGACAGGCACACCTCTGTGAGTTCGAGGTCAGCCTGGTTTACAAGAGTGAGTTCCAGGACAGGCTCCAAAGCTACAAAGGGAAACCCTGTCTCAAACAAGCAAACAAGCAAACAAACAAAAAGACACGAGGTCACCTGGGCCCAGAGTCCTTAGGACTTAGGAGGATCATGGGAACAGAGCTTACACAGGCTAAAAGGAATTGGGACGGCCTCCCCGGATTGGAGGAGGCAGAAGAAAGGATGAATGGTGCTAGACCAGAAGGCTGTGACATCAGAAAGCAAGAGAGCAGTATGTGGCAGAGTTCATGCGGGTTCACCTGCAGTAGCAAACCCCAGTGAGGAACATATGGCTTAACGTTCTGTCTTTGATTCACGTTTACCAGTTATCATCTGTCCCGCAATGTCCCCAAATGTCCTTCTCCTCTGCAACCCAAGCTAATACCTAGCATTTCACATCCCTTAATCTCCCTAGAAATAGCAAAGCTGTGGGAAGGGCCTTTCGCCAGAGGTCCTTCACTGCTCCCACGCATTTTAATTGTGCTTTCAGAGAACAGGACTACCCCTGTCCACTCTGACTCAGTGCTTGGTTCCCAAACACGTATGCTGGAATATGTTTCAGGCCACCCCAACAATACACTTCACAATAAGTTACGGATGTGATCCGAATAAGGGCTATCGCAACCCCATCTTGGGAGCTTGGCCCATTTCCTGTATCCGTGCATCTGAGAAGTGCTCTGTTTTCCTATTTGTTGTAGAGAAAATGACAGAGAAATGGATACTGATGTGAGTCTTGTCTTCCATTGCAGCTCGGAAATTTTCTGGTCAGCCTGGTCGGCCCCCACCCTTAACTCTGCCCCCACCACAGCCTCCACCCCTAGAAACCATGGAGCGGCCGGTGGGCACTGGGGCCATGGTGGCACGTGCCAGTGACCTGCCCTATCTGATTGTGGGGGTTGTTCTGGGCTCCATCGTCCTCATCATCGTGACTTTCATCCCCTTCTGCCTCTGGAGGGCCTGGGCTAAGCAGAGTGAGTACCATACCTCGGCACAGACGGGAAGGAGCTGGGAGAGGGAGGAGGTCTCTCAGCCCAAAAAGCAGGCAGATTCCCAGGCTGGACCAGATGGTCCAGCTCCACCTCCCTGATGGCTCAAACTACCAGGTGACCCCAGAGGTCCCACAGAAATAGGGACTATCTGAGGCAAGCCCTCTTGGCTTCTTCCCTCTTAGCTTGCAGATGTCTATCAAGAGCAAGAGTCCTATTGCACCTCTCCCTCTTGGTGTTTATCTGCTTATTTTTCCAATGTCTGAAGCTGTTTCTCGAACACATGTTCATATATGAACTTGCCCCACCTCTTCCCGTTTTCCGCTCTTCCATCCAATAGGGGCTGCCTTGAGCCTTTCCTTCTTCATTGGCTAACCTGACTTGCCCACTAATTTCTGCTTCAAATAGCAATAGCCTCAGCTGACTCCCCTACTAAACAATGGCCCTTTACACCCATCACCACTCCCTAAGCCACTGCCCTGTTGTCTTTCTATCTTTTTCACGTGGATGATGAGACGTCTCAGAAAAAGCATTGTCAGGCTCTGAGACAGTCATCTCCCTGCCTACAGCCTCTGATACGGTTGGAGGGAGGCTTTTTCCAGGAGTCTTAGTATACCTCTGTCTTCTGCTCTTCAGAACATACAACAGATCTGGGTTTTCCTCGAAGTGCCCTCCTGTCTTCCTCCTGCCAATACACAATGGTGCCATTGGGAGGACTTCCAGGCCATCAAGCCAATGGGCAGCCTTACCTCAGTGGCATCAACGGACGGGCCTGTGCCAGCCGACTGCATGGAAGCAGGGGATGCCCTGTGGCTGCAGCGGGCTGCCCAGGCAGGAAACCTCAGCGGCACTGCCCAGGAGAGCTTGCACAGGTAATGGGCTCGTGAGTGTGGGCCCCAGGTGCATATATGGAGGGATAATGAGCTGCCCCTTGGGCCTTCTCCTTGTTCATCCAGGGCTGCTGGGCTGGGCTCCCTGCAGTCAGCCACAGCTCATCCCACTCAACACCGAGCACTGGACACTTCCTTGGACTCATGGCATGACCTTTCCTTCTTTTTTCCTTCATGCAGCAGGAAGAAGCCAGCAGCCCACTTAGGCAGACCATTGTTGGCAGTGGATATGACCCTCAGAGCCAGCAGGTTGTCAGGTAACCAGGCCCTTCCCATCCCTGCTTTTAGTCCCAAGTCCCAGAGCCTCCCATTCTCTTTAGCTCCTCCTGTCCAATGTCTGTTACTCAAAGTCGAGCAACGCTTCTTGCAAGGATCCCCAAGTTTGCCATTTGTGCTTCTTGTAGCTATTACCTCATGGGCGAGGTGCTGTGTGCACAGTTACGATGCCCTTCCTGCTCAGTTACCCCGTGGGCGAGGTGCTGTGTGCACAGTTACGATGCCCTTCCTGCTCAGTTACCCCGTGGACAAAGTGCTGTGTGCACAGTTACGATGCCCTTCCTGCTCAGTTACCCCGTGGGCGAGTGCTGTGTGCACAGT
>JAQHUG010000033.1:7500678-7520946 GCA_028555095.1 Dicrostonyx torquatus | reverse complement strand
GTGGGCGAGTTGCTGTATACAGTTTCTCTCTTCTTGCTTGGGGGCTTCAGCTGTTTCTCAGCACCTGCTCCTGGCTCACCCACACCCTTGAGATATAACCGCAGGCCCCTGAACAATGTTTGCCACCTGCCACAATAAAGCTAAACTATCACTGGTTGAATTAAGTGTGGCATCTCCTGGTGCTCACAGGGGAATGGTGTGTGCTCTCAGCTCTGACCTGATCCGACACCTTTTGATGGGAGGAAAGGAGCCAGAGCCCGAGAGACCAGGCCCATTCTGCCATGCCTTACGCATCCCGTCTACTCTTGTACAATGCAGAGGTCCCAAGTCGAGCTCTGAAGAAGGTGCTTTCTTATACACATTGCCTGATGACTCAACTCACCAGCTGCTCCAACCTCAAGACTGCTGTCACCTCCAGAAGCAACCTGTCACCACGTGCCAGACAGCAATGAGGAGGGCACCCGAGGGTCCTGGCCTGGAAGTTTCATGGGATCCTCCGTATCACTCAGGTCAGCCAGGGGCAACAGGGAGAAACTGTCTGATGTAGTCACCCATAAGCCAGGAACAGCTTCAAGGAAAAGGGACAGCTGTCTTCAAGGAAGCATTTTGGAGTTGGGATGAATGGCTGCTCCCCTTTGCTACTAAGGGCCTGGGGAGGTGGGGGGCAGGGGTATGCTGCCAGGTCTCTCTGATCCTCAAAGGCCAAGAAGAAAGGCATTCTGTAATTCCAAAGGATGAAGCGTGTTTGGTCTTTCCATTTCAGATTCAGGGCCATTCGCAGATTCTGCCTCTCGTCACATGGCGGCCTCTCTAATCCCTTGCTCTGTTGAGTCATGTCTTAATTGGGGAGTGATTCTCATCAGTCATCAGAGAGCCATGTTCATACACACGTCACTCTTGAACCATGTGCTTCACAGAACTTGTTCTTCCAGGGGCTGCCCACGCCCATGGTTCCCTCTGTACCCAACTTCAAGCCAATCTACTAGGACTTGGTTGGGGGCATTTGGTACTTCAGAGGATTAGCTTCTGGGATGTACGTGCCCATTCCATGTCCATCCTGAATCATCTCTAGGACATTAAAATTCAAAAAGAGCATCAGCTCCCAGAGTCAGACCAATCATAATGAAAATAAGATTAGGCTGGACAAGGGGAATGGATTGTAGAACCACAGCCTGAACCTAGAAAGAGCTGGACCTCCCTTTGTGTCTCAAGAGTATAGCCGATGGTCACAAGCTGCCTGTTTTAGACTCTACAGCACTCTAAAGCTCTTTAGACTCTCTGGTCCCAACATAGGTGGTTAGTAGGTGGTCTTCTCCTTCCTGGGCCAGGGTGACCTGTGTGACCACTGTGGCAGCCACAGATGAAGACGAATTAGCTCAAGACTGTTTGGACAGTCTGGATTTTAATGTTGCCTACTTTTTTCTCCCTGCAGGGCCCCGGTGCTGTTTAGGCCTTGTACCAGTTGAAGAAGTAGACAGTTTTGACTCCTGCCAAGTGGGTGGAGGAGACTGGTGTCCCCAGCACCCTTCCTACACAGGACAGGAACTTGGGGTTCGGCTCTCTCCCAGCCCATCAGTTCACGTGTCTTTTGAAACACCACCTCCCACAATTTAGGCTGAAGCCAATATCCCAGAAAGACTATATATTGTTGTTGTTTTCAAAGAGACAGAGAAAATTGGTATTTATTTTTCTATTATAGCCATATTTATATATTTATGCACTTGTAAATAAATGTATATGTGTTTCTATAATTCTGGAGAGCTAGGGAATCCTCCCCTTTATGGCACAAGGAGGAAAACAAGCAGCAAGACAACCCAAGTCCAGTAGGAATGAGTAGCACAGATTGACAGGCATCAGATGGCCCCCCGGAACCTGCAGCTGCCTGAGGCTGTTGGCGGAAGGACCCTAAGTGCCCTGTTCACAAAGGGCGAAGAGCAAGCACGAGGGAAAGAGCAAAAGCCATGCTGCAGCAGACTAGAGCCATGGGAAAGCCACTCGGACTTGGTGGCACACGAAACATTTTCAAGATGCCATGAGAAAAGTCCCAGATGTGTACAGCACTGTAAACCTTAAGGACCATCCAGAGTCAATAATCTGTGGCAACATATCTCTGTAAAAACAAACACTGTAACTTCTAAATAAATGTTTAGTCTTCTGTAACCTTCAGCTCAGTCATGTGTGAGTCAGCGCTTTCTTTAGCCTGTGGGAGTCCTGTCTCGGAGTACCAGGAGAAAATAACTGCTCGTGACATCTCTAGTCCATCAAGTGATAAACTCTGCAAACAGTAGCAGATGGTTTTCATGTTTTTGTCTTTTTAAACAATGAACATTGTGTTTGGACTCGTGTAAAATGACATTCGTAACTGTTTCCTCCAAGAGGGAACACACAGGCAAAGCGGAGCAGGTTCCTGCTCTCTTCCTGGGCCGGAGGTGAGTGTCTGCCAATTGCAGGAATGAAGCTAATCCTTCTTAGGGAGGTGCGCACGCGTGCGTGCGTGCGTGCGTGCGTGCGTGCGTGCGTGTGTGTGTGTGTGTGTGTGTGTGTGTACACCATTCAGTTTAGTGCTGTGCTACACATGAAACATTCTAAAGTTACCAAATGGAGGAGTCGACTCATTTCAAACCAACATTTATTTAGTGTTGTTCCAAAAAAAAAATAATCCATAGGTAGGTGTGTGCCTCTGTGTGTGTGTGTGTGTGTGTGTGTGTGTGTCTGTATCTCTCTCTGTGTGTAAAACCTTTATGTGTGGAATTAACTGGAAACTGGAAATTTCAATGCAAGTTTTCACACAACTGTTCATTGTATGGGGAAGGATTTGTGAGGAGTTGGAATGTTGCCTGACACTTTTAATCTTATTAAGAGTTGTATCAAACTCTGCTTCTACTCAAAGAATTTGATAAACAGAATCCTAGAAGCCCAGGGGACACCGCCTTCAGTCTGATTGTTTGGGATGAGTCCACCATCTGCTGGGCAGAAGAAGTACTGCACCTGCTCTTCTATAGATTTGCATCTGTTTTCCATAAATGCAAGAGCCTTCCTCAAAATGCAGCTTTTTCTTTCCCCCCAAGGCAGTGCTTTCAAAGTATTTATTGAGATGATTGTAAAGAACTTGGAAATTACAGGAGTGGAGCGGATAATACTGGAAGAGAGGAAGTAAGGTGATTTCAATCACAGGTAGTGAAGCCATTGAAGTCCTTCCAGGAAAGCAGTGGGCGGAGCTGATGTCCGCAGTTTGCTAACCCAGATCCAGTCTGAGCTACAGTTCACCCGCCAGACGGTCGGAAATTTGTTTTTTCAAAAACCTCACTTTGCTTTTGCTTCTTCGTGATCTAAACTAACTGTCAGGTGGGCCTCGGTGAATGCCACTAAAAGCGACACCTGACAGCTGGCTTGTTTTTCTCATCCCTTCAGACATGGACGGAGTTCCCCAGGCTTCCAGAGCCCAACCAGAGACACCCAGATGCTCTGCCACCAGATTCTTGAGCCCCACAAGAGCCTCTCACCTCTGGGTACAATGATACATTTTTAAAACTGAGTTTTGAGGCAGATTTTTGCACAGTAAAAAGCAATGAATGCTATGGTTAGCACTCGTCTGCTTTAATTGAGAAAGGTGCACACAGCTGAGTGTGCAGGTCAGGTTGCTTCAAGCTGCTCCATATCGTGCAAAGCAATGGCTTCTGGGTGGCCTTGCCCTGAGCTGCCTCCTTTTACAAGAGCAGAGGCAGAATGACATCATGTCTTGTTCGCACAGACACTACCATGTTCAACGTGAACCACCAGGAATGGACTGGTAAGTAATTTATCCTTTCAAGGAAAGAGCTATTCCCTGCCTACTACTTGCCAGCTTCCCGAAGTAGGCAGGAAATCTGTGGGTAGACACATGGGTTGTTAAAATTCTATCCGAAAAGCCAGGCCCGTGAGCTTCCTAGTTATACCTCAACTCTCACCCAAGCACCCTGAAAAGGACACCTGACACTGTGATGCCAGCAGGCTTTGACCAGTCACCTGAAGTCCGGAAGTGTGACAAGGGATATCGAGACACGGAGCACTCTAGAGGTTTCCGCTATAGTCCATTCTAGATGGCTGCCATTGGCCCATCTGGCCCCAGTCCTGTGTCTTGCATCACAGGTCTGGCATTTCTGCTGCCAGGGCCGCGGCTCTCAACCTTCCTAAAGCTGCAGCCCTTTAATACAGCTCCTCATATTATTACCCCAACCCATAGAATTGGTCTCATTGCTACTTCCTAAATGAAATTTTGCTACTGTTA
Source organism: Dicrostonyx torquatus (assembly GCA_028555095.1). NCBI lineage: Eukaryota > Metazoa > Chordata > Mammalia > Rodentia > Cricetidae > Dicrostonyx > Dicrostonyx torquatus. The sequence continues at coordinate 7,516,679 of JAQHUG010000033.1, read as the reverse complement.
TAAACTGTAATGTAAATATCTTTGGAGATGGAGGTTTGCCGGAGGGGTCACGACCCAAAGGTTGAGAACCAAACCCAAAGTTGTTACCAGTAAGCTTACTGGACTAAATCACGTGACATGGATCATCTGGGCTTGGCTTCCAACTGGCCTCTGTATCTAACCACTTGCAATGACTCTGCATGGGTGTCAAGTCCCTTGCTGCCTGTAGGAGGGCCCCCCCCCTCCGAGCTCTGTGGCCTCTAACTTCTTCGGAGTCAGCTGTATGCATTACTGTATGAGATGTGACCTGTGGTCTGAGAGTTAATACAAGCAAGTCGGGGAATCATCAAAGTCTACAAATGGCAACAGCCCGCCAGGGAGGAAGACTAAGACTACTTGGTGAATTGGAGCTCATAAAACTGATGCACCCTGTGAAAATATGATTTTTTCCAATATTCTGACTCTGCGCAAAGGCACAGATGTGCTGTCTACATTGCTGGCAATTGTGCTCACAGATTGCGGTACAGAAACTGGGAAAGGCTCTCCAGTACAGCCTCTGCCAGCAGCAGTTTATGGTATGGATACAGACAGTACACCCAGACATCCAAAGTGTCACCCCTGGCAGGTGCCAGGGAGATTATTCTGTAAGGGATGCAGCCACAAATTCAAATCTACCCTTAGTGAAACTGCAAGTACACTCTTGAGTTTAAAATGTCACACATAGTCAAAGGGGGCTGCTAACGTTAGTCCCTCAGAGATGAAAGCCTATTTCATGCCTTCCTCATCTGGTTCCAAGCTGGTAATGGATCAAGTGCACCCCTCCAGAGGGCACAGGGCACGGGAAAGCGAGAGGCGATGGAAGAGCGCCGAGAGAGAAGCTCCCTTGACTTATTTTGGAAAATGTGAGCCTCAGAATTGAGGAGTTTGCAGAAACAGCGGGTGACTCAGGAAGCCACCTCTGCCAACCCAAAGCCAGCTGTTTTGCTGCATCTGTCTGCATTTCCTCAATCCCAAGCCCTCAAATAACTGCTGGGTGAAGTCAGCAGTAACAACGTTCACATTTGCATTTCTTACTCTAAGTAATTACTGGCAAGATGGTTTGCCTTGTTTCTCTTAGGTCCCTTCACAGACTATTTAACACAAACGTTTATTTTCAAAAGATCCAAGGACAAAGCAAAGGAAGTCTCTCACTGATGGCTGAATACTAGTTTTTCTTACCAATGGCTATGTATTCAGAATACCAGAAAAGCAGATGTTGCTGAGGACACAGTATGTAACAGCTGCTTTCTTCAATTACGAGATCCAACCTTCTTCATACTTAAGTTAGGCTGAAAGCATCCAACCTGTCTTAGCACAGCTATTACACATCATACATCAGTTATTTCTCAGGCGCAGAGCTACTGTTAATTCACATGGCAGGGGCCTTTTCTACGCTCTCTACGGCTGACTCTAAAGCGGAAGGGCGATGGTGGGTGATGGGAAGAAGGCCTGGTGAGTTCCGCCAGAACTCTGGGGTGGGAGATGAGAAGAGCGTGCCCTTAAGCGTCCATGGACTTCATTTCGTTCTCTTGTGTGGATGTGATGGGTGGGAGAATGAGCCCTCCTTTCTTCCGCAAAAGGGAAATCTCCTCCTTTAAGGCCAAGATCTTATCTGACTGGATTTGGACCAGCTCGGCCATCTTCTGTCTTGCCACTGTGTCTGCTTTCCGAGGGCCCTGGAAGGCATTTCCCTGTTTGGGGGAAAAATATCACTCTTAAACTGTGATTTAAACTGTGATTGCCTCTTCAGAGGATTTTTATTTCTCTATTAAAATCTCACTCTTAAAATGTGTGCCTTTGGATAACTTTTAAAATTCAACCCTGCTTCGGACATACTTTGAGCTATCTTCTCAGTCCTTCCCGACTTGGAGAGCTCCTCACTGGGACTGAGGCAAGACACAAAGAAAGATTAAAGGACCCGGGATGGGAGAGGAGCCCAACACAGTAGAGTCTAGTGGAAGCTGTCACCAGCTGAAAGCCAAGAATTCTGGCACAATTAAATCTGTGTAGAGGCTGTCTGCTGAGAGATAGTCTTCCTTAGATATTGCAAATAAAAAAATGTTAAAATAGCAATGAACTATGCATAAAGTGGAAGCCCAAATGACCTTAGAGCAGGGCCTTTCTTCTTCCCTAGCTGAAAACCTGTGATTTCTCTGTAATCTTACAAATAAGACTGTATAAACTTCGCTTACAATGAAAACAGATCAGTCCCCCCTCCCCCTGCGCAACCTTTGTGGCCTATGGTTTTCTCTGCCTGGAATCTCAACTTACATTTTGAACAAGGTCCCAGCTGATGTAGCTGCTGTTCCTCAGGGGACCGAAATTTGAAAACACCTGGTTTAAATTATTTCTAGGATGCTTAAAGAAAATAGAAAGCAGGGAAGGCTACGAAAGACAACTGATGTTTTCGCAGACACTATAGAAGGTGCAGAGTTACCAGAGGGCAAGACTCAGCTCAGTGAACATTACATAGGCGCTACCCATCATACACTCTGTAGTAAGTACATTCTTAGGCTCCATATGGGCATAATGACAAGCTGAATCACTCAAAAAAAAAAAAAACTAGCGAGCATTTCATAGGGTGACATGGACAATTCTACAATCCAAGATTCCTGTCAAGTCAAATAAACATACTGAAAATGGATCCTGACACCAACTGATTTCAGGCAGCACATTGTTTATGTTTAAATACCCTTACCACTCCAAGATCAAGGCAAAGCCTATCATGAGTTCTCAGATGAGCTCCTGGCACACCGGAGCATTTGGGAAAGCTAGTACCCCCTGGGAAGCCACTCTAACTGGGCCAGCACCGAGTCGGTCTCCAGGGGTAGATGGCCTGGAAGTGGTCTAGGCTCAAGGTCTGTTAAAATGCCAGCGCTTTGCAGGACTTGGAGTTCTGCAAACTTTCCACTTGGAAAGGAGCACACCTGCTGGTTCTGGAGCGTGTTCAGTCTGGAATCCAGTTTCTTCTTCTCGATGCACAGGTCGTTCATCTGGTGCAGCTTTTGGGTGTGTTCTTTCGTCTTCATCATCAGTTCCCACCGTGACTGAGCAATCTTTTCCTGCCAGGGAAGGAACAGGAGAGGAAATAAAGACAAATGAGGGTCCAGCTCAATCAAATCCACCACTGGGGGCATAGATCTCCAGTAGAGTGGCTGCCAAACACGTATCAGGCCTTGGGTTCAATGCCCAAGACTGGAAAAAAATTAAATTTAAAACCAATCAGGCAAAGGGAACACAATGTGTACATGAAAATATATCCAAAGCCAGAATAAAAATGTAAGCAGAAACAACTGCATTGAGTCTGGTTTGACTGTAAAGACAACTGTAAAGCACTTGCTGCCATGCCTAATGACTTGAATCCCATCACCAGGACCCACTTGGTGGAAGGAGAGAACTGACTCCCATAAGTCCCACAGATGCGCTATGATGCCGTAGAATGCCCATCCAGATGACTATATAATCTATTAACTGTGCTGGGGATTGAACCCAGGACCTTGCCCAGGCTAAGCAAGTGCTGTCCTCACTGAGTGACAACTCCAGTCCCCCAATGTGTTTTCCAAGTTCAAATTGGAATAGCAGGCCAATGCTATTAAGTAGAGCAACAGGATTCTCAGAAAACAGCGGTGCCATGTCCGAATCTGTGAGAATGCACTCAATTTAAGGCATCACATGTTGTATATGCAATCTAGACTCTAAAGCCCAGGTCTGGTGCTGTCTCTTCAGATAGACAAGACTCTAGTAAAGACTGAGACAGGGGCTGGACAGTGGTGGCTCCTTTCATCCCAGCACTCAGGAGGCAGAGGCAGGCGGATCTGTTAGTTTGAGACCAGCATGGTCTACAGAGTGAGTTCCAAGAATGCCAGGGCTATCAAAAAAAAAAAAAAAAAAAAAAAAAAAAAAAAAAAGAAAGGAAGGAAAGAAGGAAAGAAAAGGGAAAGAAAAGAAAAAAAAAAAAAGAGCGAGGCAGGCCCTTGGGTGCTGCCCAGATAGTTCGCAGGAGCCACTTAAGCCTCACCAGGATTTTATAACTCCCAAAATACAGCCAAAGAAGACGGCCCCTTCCCCTCTCACCTCCCACATCCTTAGCTCCTTCGCATTGGATAGCTCCTTTCGCAGTTTTTTGATCTTCAGTTCTTCGAGTGTTGTGTTCACAGAAAGCGTCTGCAAGGCTTCCAGATCGATCACTCGGCCAAACTTGCTGATCATCAGGTCGCGGACCGACTCTTCCATCTCTGAAAGACCATCACTGTCTCAGTCTCCGCAGCAGATCCAACCGTTAGTTAACGGACAGAGCGGTGACGAGAAAATGCCAAGGAATGGCTTTTGCAAGATCGTGAAGATTTTTTGTTACCAAGAGCTTTTCCCCCGTGGATGTTTGCTTGCTGCTTACTTAAAATGCCGGTTCACAGACAGCCTTTCTCATTTTCAAAACCCGGTGTAAAATGGCCCCATTTCTTGTGTGCTCTGACCTCTGTCCCTCAACTGCTGACGAGCTCCAACTGGATTTTTAAGTGGTCTGATTGTTCTAATTGATATCTACAGAATCTAATATTAAGACCAGAGCAGGTACTTTGTAGAACTTTCCATCTCATGCCAAGCAAGCATTACGGTAAGTCCTTATGGTCCTTCTCAAGGTACACCTGGTCTGCTCTGCCCCACCCCTTTTCCATGTCCCTCTAGTTCCCACACCACTTCTCAGTTGCTCCACTCCACATCTAATAGTAAATGAAAGAGTCTTTTCCAAAGGCCATATAAGATACAACAGTTTTACAGGGCTCCAAAGTAACCTACTAGCTAGGAATACATAGAAATGTGTGTACTGCTTTTTCTATTTTTTTTAAAGACATGGAACACTAAACACACAACTGGCAACAGTGGTTCTCTCTGGCTAAGGGAAAACAAGAGAATGCACCCCTCACAGGCAGGTGCTACAATACTGGCAATATTAAGTTGGGAGGTACATTTATTGGATTCATTTTGTTTTGGTACTTGGTAATTTCCACATGGCTTCTATATACCAAACATTATAAAATACAGAAAAGTATTTTTAAAAAGATGATTATCACCAGGTGTTTAATTCCAGCACTTGGAAGGCAGATCTTTGTGAGTTCTAGGTCAGCCTGATCTAGAGTTCCAGGACAGCTAGGGCTGTTACATAGAGAAACTGTGACTTGAAAGACCAAAAAAAAAAAAAAATTATCTTCTCTTCTATTTTCCTATTATGCATGTTACATTTCACACCACTTTAATTCTAGATAGATTATAAACACAATGTAACATTAGTAATAGAGGAGACTAAAAAAATAGTTTTAAAAACCCTGACAAAATATATACATTTATCATGTACAAATGCTATTCTGAAATGTGACTTGTGAAAGGGTCAAACTGAAGTAATTAATACATTACTTCACACGTTGTGTGTGTGTGTGTGTAGAGCACTTAAAACCTATTCTCCTTTTATGATTTATTTTTATTTTATGTGCATTGGTGTTTTGCCTACATGTACGTCTGTGTGAGGGTGTCTGATCCCCTGGAATGGGAGTTACATAGAGTTGTGAGCTGCCATGTGGGTGCTGGGAATTGAACCCAGATCCTCTGGAAGAGCAGACTGTGCTTTAACCTCTGAACCATCTCTCCAGCCACTAAAATCTATTCTCTTAGCAATTTTAAGGAATGCCACCCATTGTTGTTAACTAGTCACCACGTGGTTTGTAAAAGAACACTTCTGGATCTATTTCTCAGTTCCCTAAATTTTGTAGCACTGAGCCCACAATGCCCCCATCTCCATCCCTCTAGGGATTAGGCCTCTACTAATCATCAAAGCCCCTACCCATCTCACCCAACAAGTCTCTACCAATCACCAAACTCCCTATCCATCCCAACCAACAGGCTTCTATCAGCCATCAAATCCCCTACCAACAGGCCTCTACCAACCACCAAATCCCCTACCAACAGGCTTCTACCAACCATCAAACCCTCTGTCCATCCCACCCAACAGGCCTCTACCAACCATCAAGCTCTTATTTTTCCACTTCTGGACTTATTTATGTTTTATGAGGCAGGGCCAGGCTACCATCAAATTGGAGCAGTTTTCTGAAAATTGAGGTGGCAGGTATGTGCCACCACTCCTGATGAATTCAACATTCTTTATAAGACACTTATTAGTAAAATCATATGACGTTATATTTTTCAATGCCTGGTTTATTTTGCTTAGCACAGTGCCCTCCAGATTCATCTATACTGCTGGAAAGTGGCAGTGTCTTGGTCTTCTTTAAGGCTACTGATATCTTTGGTATGATTAGTAGCACATTTTCTTTGCCCACTCATCTGCTGATGAAACTCTTGGGTTCATTCTGTATCTTGGCTCTTGCAAACAGCTCTGCACTGAGCACAGGTGTGCAGATAACTCACTGACATACTGGCTTCATTTCTCTTGAATATTTATCCTATAGAGGGATTGCTGGGTCAAAACTTTCTTTTTGTTTTGTTTTGTTTTGTTTTTCAAAATAGGATCTCACTATGTAGCCCTGGCTGTCCTGGAACTCACTATGTAGACCAGACTGGCTTTGGATTCACAGAGATGTGTCTGTCTGTCTCCTGTGTACTAATCCTGGGATTTACTCCCAGGCAAAACTTATCTTTAGGAAAAGGATTTCTTAAAAAGACACATACAAAGTGCACATCATAAATAGATAAATTTACCATACTGAGATTTAAAATACCTTTTTTTCATTTTAATATAAAGTAAAAAAAAAGTTGACCCAATGAGAACACATAATGAACTAAAATCTTTAGAATTCCCTAAAATCAATTTTTAAAGGCAAATGAAAAGTGAGCAAAAGACAGCGGCTATCACAGAAAGGAACATAAAAATGGCAAAAGTGTGTGTGTGAAGATGTTCAATCTCACAAAAGAAATGTGACTTAAAACCACAATGAGGTATGTTTGGACACCCACAAGACTGTGGAAAAAAAAAAACACATTAAAACCTGAAATAAACAAAGACCCAGACAGCTCTTACAGACTGCTTGGGGGAGGAGTCCTGGGCTCTGTCACTCTGGGAAGCAGTTTTGGTGGCATTTCAGAGAAAAGCAGGCAAACACTCTTCGACCCTGGAGACCCTTTGTGCATACGTGCATAAGGAATCAGGTCTAAAAAGACTTACAGGGATAATGAAAAGTTCCATATACCTAAGTGCTCATCAAGGGGTGACCATCCACACAATGGGATACTACACTATCAGCTAAAGAGAATAATTTACCTAAAGCAATATGAATACTAAAACACGGTCTCCAAACGTCCACCAGGGACTCTGAGTGTTACCACAGAAGCATGCCCGGGAGTTTTCCATACCGTGTGAGAACACATTAGCATATGTGCATCTGTACTCGGTGGTCAACCCTGGAGGAGCAGCACACAGTACCAAAGGAGGAGGGGTTTTCCTGTGTCTGAAGCATGGTTTCAGGTACAGCAGAGATGAATCACGATGTTCTATATTTCTTATACACAAAGAGAAAGAGACTGCATGCCAACACTTTTCCCTTTCAAATAGGAAGCAGAGGGTGTTTTGTTTCCTCTCAGTGATGCTGGGTCTGCGGTTACTGTTTTCCAAGCCGGGAACCAGCCATCTTTTAGCTCCCTTTTGTCCCAGTAAGTGTAATAGCAGTCCACAAATTGAGCTACTCACTATGGATGGTTTTGGCCATCTCTCTCTTCTCCCGGATCAGCATCTTCCGCCTCTCCCTGCATTCTCTGTTAAGTTTTTGCTGCTTGGCGTTTTCCTCCTGGAGCTGGATGATTCGCTCCTGCAGCCGCCCCAGGGAGTGGTTAGAAAAGACCAAGGTTCCAGAAAGGTCGGTAGGCACCTCCCCAAAGACCACATACTCTATCTACAGATACAAAACAAAGCAAGGAGAAATCAGAACCAAAGCAGACAAATGTCAAACGGAAGGAAGGCAAGGCTGTAGGAATCCTTTCTTCTTTGGTCCCTTGCTTAAAACCCCTCATGCTGGGGCTTCTCTCTTTTTCACCCCTAGTGGCAGTGACAGACCGGATAAACAGAAAGTTGCCATCAGAGAATAAGCCACATTGGGTCTCTCTGAGGACAGCCAAGTTGCCGGAACAGGTCTTGCCTGATATCTACTTCTTAACAACGGGGCACACATTTCAAGGATGATATAACAAACTGTTACAGAGAGGAGCTCAACCGGTCTGAGTCAGGTCACAGAAAATACAACTAAAATGACTTCTGAGGTATTTCTTGCCCCTTAAGAACGGCCTCTTCTCTTAACATGACAAGAGTTTCTCTTCTCATGATATGAATCCCCACGGTTTAGTGTAAGTTGTAATTTAAGTAGAGAGTGGAAATGAACAGAGATGGAAAACAATTAGAAAAAGATTATTTCTGTCTTGTCCTAACCTCCCTTCTTAATGACATTAAGATGAGCTTCCTTCCGCTCACTGGTTCACAGCTGCCTAAAGATGGATGGAAAGTCACCTGTGTGCAAGACCCAGCATCTCAACCTCCAGCCATCTCATTCTCCAGGCCTGAAATGGCTGGACCGCGAAGTGACTATGGGCCAGGGAAGCATGCGTGCCTTGGTGTTTTTTCTTTAGTTAGCAGCCTGAATGGGTAAGAAGGGTTGGGAATGTCATCCTACAGGCAGAATCCTCCCACCAAGGGACACGGTACATCATTGGTGAGCCATGAACACTGCTTCTGCCCGAGCAGGGGGTCACCTGGTGGAGCTTGAGGGGAATGACCACCAGCAGTTCGTTCAGTCTCTGCTGCTTCTCTCGCTGATAGGCCTCCAGGGCCTCCTCGGCAGCATTCAGATTGGTCGCCACAACTTTGACCTAAACAAAGCCATGTGAGAGATAGTGACATGATTCAGTGACAGTGTACACACATATCCATCCAAGGTGGTAAACAAAGGCACAGTGGCAGGAAGCACAGAGTGCACAGGATGTGCTTTGGGGGACCATGACTCAGGGCCCGAGTCTAAGCTGCAGCCAAGAAATGCATATTATTTTCTTCCTGCCAGGTTAGAATGCATATTCCCTCCTGAGTCATCCCTGAGTCCAAGAATTGTAAAAGCTTTACGAACAAGAGGTGAAAAAAAAAAACTCCCTCTCTTTCTTCTATCTTCTGTATGAAAAATATGATATCTTTGTCAGAATGGTAGAAGATTTTGCTGTTGTTATTGTTGTTACAGTGACCCAAAGAAATTTAATAAAAAGGTGGTTTTTGTTTTGGTTTTTTGTTTTTTGAGACAGGGTTTCTCTGTGTAGTAGCCCTGGATGTCCTGGAACTCACTCCATAGACCAGGCTGGCCTCAAACTCACAGAAATCTGCCTGCCTTTGCCTCCCGAGTGCTAGGATTAAAGGCGTGCGCCACCACCACCTGACATAAAAGAAGTGTTTTCAAGCATGAAGCTACAGCATCCCCAAAGCACAATCGTCATCTCCTGATACCCAACAGTATTCCTGAACATTTTCATCTACCAAAAAAAACCCTTATGTGAACCAAGTTGAGTGACATTTTTCCAAACAACAGTACCTAAGACAGAAAGTCAAAAGAAAAAGGAGAAGATAATAAAGTTCCAGAAGCTTAGCTTCCTCCAACACACAATGCATCGGCCCCAGAAGACTGAGAGAGAGAGGAAACACCAGAGTATCTATTGCTACTCACCATCTCATTTCCAAGAAGGCTTCATAATCAATATACGAAACTATTATTATCTGAGTGTTATTCATAAATCCACAGACATTTATTATGTCTTATGTGCTATGATATCTATTGCTCATAGAGTTATGTCATCAAAAAAGCTGAGACAGATGAGTGACATAAAGAAAAAACAATTATCCAAAGGGCAATGGCCCTGCCATACTACAGACCTATGACACAGAGAAAGCTGTAGATAACATTTGAAATGCTTCTTCTCTGAGAAGTCCTAGCAATGCCATGCCTATGACAGAGGAGGGTGGGTAGCACGTTAGAAGACAAACAAGTAGGTAGACCCCGTACCTTTTTGGAGAACGTATCATATTCTTTTTTCAGGTTGTCAACAATTTTCTTTTCTTCCACTAAGGCTTCCTCAATGTCTAGCCTTTTCTCTCGAAGTTGGAGGGCCAGTTCAAAAAGATTCGGATCACAGTCTGAATAGAGAGTTAAAATAAGAAGGCAGCCAGCCCTTTTTGATGGGGGAATGTGGTGGCATTAGGAACATGAAGCAGCCATGTTTGATGGGGGAATGTGGTGGCATTAGGAACATGGAGCTTGAAGATTCAGAATCAGTATCAGCTATTCACAGACCCACACTAGACCCTGCAAGGAAGGAATTGTTTTCCTTCTTTTAAAAACAAAAAAAACAAAGTGTGTGTGTGTGTGTGTGTGTGTTTGTGTGTGTGTGTGTGCTGTGTGGAGGTCAAAGAACCACCTCAGAGTCATTGTCTGTTGTGTAAGGCAAGCTCCTTAAGCAGCAAACAACTCAAAACAGCTTCAGGAAGTCCCTGAAACTGACCAAAATCACTAGGCCCCTCCTTGCCAGAGAACTGCAGAGAAGAATCTCGGACAACCCAAGCTGCAAAGAAGACTGAAACCAAACCACCTGCCTGGAAGAAGCAGAAACCAGCTGAGCTACCTGGAAGAGGTTTAGACCAACTAGGTCACTTGGAAGGGACACTCTCCACTTTGTTGATCTGCCTGCAGGCTGCACAGTGTGCTCCAAGTTCCCAACTTTTGTGAGCTGTCACCCATATTCCTGTAACTCCAATAAAACTCACTGGACTTCAGTGGCATCCATACTTTTCTATGCCCTGGGTTCCCTATCTGGATGAGTAGACATGAGTTGTATTTCCTCAGGGAATGTTCAGTCACACCATAATGCCTTCAACCTTGTGTGAGACAGGGCCTCTTGTTTCCCAGTAAGTTCACTAGGCTAACTGGCCTTGATTTTCTGGGATGCTGATGTTTCTGCTAAGCCTCTCCAACTTTATATGGGTTCTGGGGACTCACACACAAGTCCTCGTGCTTCTTTGGCAATCATTCTGTGCACTGAGGCATCTCTGAAGCCCCAATTTTCCCAATTTTATAGACGACAAAACCCTTCATTCTAAGGGAAGTGCTATAGTGTAATCTGCATGCAGTGCAGGCTTTCATGTGAGCTGTGTTACACGAATGCCACATTTATACACGGAAGGATAGAGGACCCTGTGTGAAGGTACTCGAGCTGCCTTGAGCATGGCAAACATGGCTCTGGCAGGCCTTGCCCTTCTTCCCCATTCCCTCTGCCTTAGCAGCTAAGGTCCATTCCCTTATTTGGCCACTTCCTCCTCCTGAGGCTATTTGGCTCACCTAATTAACATGCTCAATTGAAATTAAACTCCTCATCCTAACAGGGGGTTTCCCCTTTTACCTTTATAAACTGCCTATGGGCCACGCCTGTCTCCTCTCTATCTAGAGGCAATTCTTTGTCCCATTCTGGGACAAATGCCCCTGTCCCCTTTCCTGATTTCCTTCTTCTCCCTTATACTCTGTCTCTTTCTCTGTCTATTATTCCCTGCCCTTTGTCCCTCTGGGGCAAATCAATCTCCTTTGTGCTGGGAAGTTGATCTTGGGGATCCCTAGTCAATACCAGGCCTTTTGGTGCTCCTGAGCTGATACTATTCCCTTTCCATGTGAAATTCGAATGCTGAAACAGAGCTGTGTGTAGCTAGCACATGCCTACAATCCTAGCAATAGGGAGCTGGAGTAAAAAGGGCTGTAAATTCAAGGCCAGGCTAAGCACATCAGAAGACTTGGTCTCGAACCCTAACAGCTGGGAATGTAGCATGAGTAAGAGCTTAAGAATGACCCCGCAACCCACAAAACAGAGTAGCCAAGCAGGATTTACAAGCCCCAGTTTCAACCCAGCTCAGCAATTAGACTGGCTGTGTGGTGTTCAAACCCTTTAATCCCACTGCAATGTAACTAAGTGAATTACAAAGATTTTATTCTACTCATAAATATTAGAATTGTTAAATAAGACTCTTGTCATCTGGGCAATGGTGGCACACGCCTTTATTCCCAGCACTTGGGAGGCAGAGGCAGGTGGATCCCTGTGAGTCTGAGGCCAGTCTGGTCTACGAAGCAAGTTTGAAAAGAGCCAAAACAACAAAGAAAAACTCTGTCTCAAAAAAGCAAAGAAAGAAAAAGTTGTCTTCGAAATTAAAACAAGAGTTAAGCTTTATTTGAAATGAAACTTCTAAATTTTGAGTAAAACTTGATTTTAAATGTCTGGAAAATTAAATTACAAACAAAATAAAATTGATTTTCTCCTCTGACCTATTGACTTACAAAGACTGTAAGCACATTGATCTGATGCTCTGGTATAGTGTCACTAGCTAAAACAATTATCACTGTTTTCTTGGAAGCTGGAATGGATTGTCCTTACAGAGTCAAATAGAAAACTTGAGTTTGTCAAAAAGAAAATATTGGTGTATGTGTGTGTGTGTAAAGTACAATCTGGTTTTTACCTATACAATTCATTTGCTACATAATTCATAATGTCTCTGAACCAGCAATTGATTACCATGCGTTAATTTGTTCCTAATAAAACCCTGTCTAAAGGATAGGATAATAATCCTCCCAGAGGGCCCTCCCAAAGGGTTGTAGGCTATACTTCAAACATTTTAACCCACTCTTTCCTTTAATTTCATTACCAGAGAAATAGACTAGAAACAGAAAGGACCACCTCTGCACGATAGCCCCTGTTCCCACTCTACAGCAAACACGTGACTCTGCCTAACTTACTGTTTGGGCAGATGGAGTCATCAAAAACATCATCCTCAGATCCAGATGCATCTTCATCGCTCTCCAAGCTGGACTCCTCTTCGCTGGATTCCTCGCTCTCTTCGTCTTCATCTAAGGAGAGGAGAGGACCTTGTCAGCAGGGCAGATTCTGCAGCACCAATTGCAGGGTTCCCCAACAGTCAGTTACTAGGGAGCAGGCAGTGCAAAGAGTTAAAAGCATTAAAGACGCAGACCACACATTTTGTCCACAACTTGCTGAATTCAGTCACAGCAAGAGTGCTGTTTGAGGACCCTCACCCTTACCAGCTGACAAAATCCTCAAATCTCCCTTTCCCCCTATCGCTTGTCACGCTGGTCTGCCTTCAGTGAAGATTCTGTTAGATTTTAGCAGAGAATTACCCTACTTGTCAGTCACTTTCTATCCACTGGCCATGCCCTTGCTCCTCTGCTATAGGTTATCATTTATTCTTGCATTCACAGTCGAATTCTATATTTTTTTCCTACCTCAAAACACCATTTCAGCAGCCACCTGGGCAGTTTGCATGGTTGCTCTTTAGCAAGGGTCATAAATAACTTTCCATTATCATGTTGTGTACAGCATCTTTATAAAATCTTCACATGTCTGAATAGTAAAACATGTATCCCCAAGATGAGTGAGTATAGACCCCTTCAGCGTGTCCCATTTTGCTCTTAAGATTCCTTGGGGGCATCTATGAGCCACACACCACCAATTTGCATTTAGACATGACATGGACCACATACTTTTAAGATTTACATTTTTATTTATTCATTCATTTCTTTTTTTTTCTTTGTTTGCTTGCTTTTTTTTCCCAAGACAGAGTTTCTCTGTGTAGCCCTGGCTGTGCTGGAACTCACTATGTAGACCAGGCTGGCCTTGAACTCACAGAGATCCATCTGCCTTTTGCTTCCTGAGTGCTGAGATTAAAGGCATACACCACCACAGCCCAGTTTATTCATTTCTTTGTATCCAGGGCTACATGCCAGGCAAACACTATACAAAGACACTTTAATTCTTGCCCTTTTTAAATTTAAATTATATTATAATGATTTTTTTTGAGACAGGGAATTGCTAAATTTCCTAGGCTGGCCTTGAACTCATGTAGCCCAAGAGGAGCATTCTAATCTTTTGGGTAGCCAGTGTTACAAGCCTGTAACTCTATTCCAGGATCTTGTACATTTCTGAAACCTAAAATCTCTCTGCAAATGACTTTAACTAATCTCTGCCACCATATAAAGTGAATCAGAAACATTTTAATGCCAGTCACGATGTGACTTCCTAGCTCACCGTCCTACTGTGGTGTCTTCCCTGCCATTATGTCTTGTGTCCCCCAGATAAACTCTTTACTCCTTGAGTCGTTTTGCCAGATAGTATGTCACAGTACTAATGCCAGAGGCAGTGTCAGCAGCGTCCGCAGAAGCCCTCGTTACCTGTAGGGGTCCTGCTCCCACCCCAAATGCTCTGATGCTCACATGTACAATGAGATTCTATCTTACTCCAATAGAATGGCACATGTATACATACATATAGTATATTATATATAAAATTAGTGATGATGTAGAGACAAAGGGATATAAATACACTGTTCACAGGAATGTAACTCTGGGGGTGAGGGACTGTATGAACTTTCCTCAATAACTACAAGCAAAACTGTCGTATGACCCAGTATCCCACTCCTGGGTGTATATACAAAGGAAATGAGGCCAGCATACAAAAATGTCTGTGGACTCATGTTTATTGTTCACTATGTATTATTGCCAAGACACACAATCGGCCTGTCAACAGACAAACAGAAAAAGCAAAGAGGGTATTTATATACAATGGAGTGTTATTACTCAGCCAAAAAGAATGGCTCTCGTCATCGCACAAAAAAAAAAAATGGGTGTAGCAAGAGGACATGTTGCACAAAATAAGCCAGACACAGAAAAACAAGTGTCACATGTTTTCTGTCATACATGAGAATTGTAAAAGAAGAGAAAAAAAAAAGTCTTGCAATTAGGACTATGGAGAACTGGGAAAGGACCCGTGGAGGGAAGGAAGATAGCAGATGAGGGGTAGGAGGACCAGTGCAGAGTCTATGTGTTTATGGAAATAGTACAGTGAATCACATCGATTTGTACAATTACTGTGTGTTAATAACTATACTAAAATGTTGCATTCCCACGCCCTGCAGTTACTAAATCATAAGAAGGAGACAGTGAACAGCTTTACACTTAGGAATTTTGTTAGAAAAGTAGGCTGATTCCTTAAGAAAACTGTACTTACTACTCAAACTCGTCTAATATAAAATAGGAGATTGAAGACCACTGAGCAATTAAGAAATTTTACTTCATAATTTAACGCCCCCACTGCTGCCAAGTCTTCAGTTGCAAACAGCTTTGCAGGCAATTCCACTGAAGGCTGAAAGAAAAATCAACATCCTCCAGAAAGTCAAAGATGAGGACCGACTTCCCAGTTCACAGCACTGACAAGAACGGGAGATAGAAAGGCACAGGGGGGTTTCGGGTTAGAGAACTTCATTACAGTCCTTGAGCAGAAGCTGGGAATGTCTGGGATTCCATCCTAGTCACAGGCCTGTGGCGTCTGAAAACATTCTGGATCCTGGTCTGGTTTCTGGTTATCTCCGGTCCCCTAAATGAGGCCACTGCCGGGAAGCCCTGTCTGAGGGTATGACTGACATTCCAGTCCAAACACTACTAAGTTTTGGTGAACACTTGTGGAATTGGATCTCTGGATTTTCTTGATGAAAATGGGTTATATCTACTCCCTGTATTAGTTAAGACATTAGAGATGATCCCAGAGACACCAAGATGTGTCGATACCTCAGGAAGGAGCGAAATCAAAGCACTTCCTCTGGAAGGAGTTTGACCAAGAGCGAGCCCACATTTGAATTCTCCACTTCTCTCCCTGTGTCTTCCTTCTTTCTATAGTCTGTGTTTTCTAGCTCGTCTATAGTCTGTCTGTTGCCTGGTGTGTGTGCGTGCATGTGTGTGTGTGTGCGTGCACATGTGTACGTGTGTATGTGTGCGCGTGTGTGAGTGTGCATGTGTGTGTGTGTGTGTGTGTGTGTGTGAGAGAGAGAGAGAGAGAGAGAGAGAGAGAATCTGGGCCTAAAGAAGAGCTTTACTATATGTATTGAACAGCACAGAAAACAGGTATGGGAAAAA